>JAJHUR010089005.1:0-21410 GCA_027495735.1 Lutjanus campechanus | reverse complement strand
GTCACCTCAAAATCCACATTTACGATACGATATACTTTATTGTCCCTGTAGGGAAATTTGTCTTATTTGCCTCACATGCTGCGCACAAACATGCCTCCACAGTTGAGGTAAAACAAACAACATCATAAATTGCACATAATCCACATTGCACATTACAAGACATTGCACATACATAGCACATAACACATATTGCACATACCCCGTGGTAAAAACACCGTGAAACTAGTGCACAATCCCTGCACCCTCAAACAGCATTATTTAAAAGTTTATTTTTGGCCATAACTCAAGAATTCATACGCTTATTATGACAAAATTTCATATAAATGTCAATTGGATACCAGCAGTACTGGAGAGTAACTACTTGCATGTAACTAGTTCCATGTAATTACATTACAAAATAATCCGTTACAGTTGCTTTCAAAACAAAACAATAAAGTGACAGTTACTAATCAAAATGCTGGTGATTACAAGCGGTTTACATCCAAATATTGCTTTCAGGTTGCCTGGTGGAGATCTGCACTGTAGTGAGTGCACTCTTCTAGTTTGAAGCACTTGTCTGATGCAATAACATTGGAACACATTTCAAAGCAGTCAAGCTAATATGGGATATTTGTCTGGAACAAAACTGGTAACTGACACATAATGGGAGCAACATGTAATGCAGTGAAATCCTTAAAAATAAAAAGACATTTGGCTAAAGCCGGTTTAAGTGTAGAGGCAACATCTGTAGGGTGAAATGTGGCATTATATGGCATGGGTTCTACATAGTCTACTACTACCATGTATGTGTGTGGATTCAGAACACTCTAATCCATCTGCCAAGCTGCGTTGCAAGCGGTATCACCACCTGCCTGAGGGCGCAGGGCATCGTTGAAGATCCTGAAAATGTTGCCCCGTGTCTCTCTGACTTTCAGTAGAGAGGAAATATCTTCTTGAGGCCTAAGAAAAATAAGGGTCAAGCACTATTCATGGACAGAGAGTCATGGTCAAAGGTTTCAGTTTCTGACAGACAGTAATTCCCATAGGCTGTATCAGCGATTTGGTGGAAGCCGGCCTAGTCTTGTCCATTCGGCTTTCTGTAGTAGCTAGTCCTTCAGTGATTTTTTTTTTTTTTTTTCTGCTGACAGAACAACTGTTGCCCTTCCTGGTGCTGGGTATCATTTTCTGTAAAGGTACAGGCATCAGATACAGGCATCATTGGATCAGACTTTGTCATGCAATGTATTTTTAGAAACCTCTGCTGCTGCAAATTAGAGCTTTGCCAGTGAATCCTCCTGTAGGAAACATGTGTTTGTACACCCGTCTATTGTTAACTCCTCTATTGATTGTGATAACTTAGATCATACTCTTCACATTTATTATTTCTGTTGTGATTGTATGACCAGAATTTGTTGCAGCCACTCCATTATAAATATTTTGATAAAGCAAATAATTGTCATCCCCTAAGTTTACTGTGAAAATATTATGCCACCCACATTTTCTTTTTATCGGCTGCTTTACATCTTGGCATTATTTAGTAAATAATTCTCACCAGTCGAATTAAAATGACTACTGAAATACTGTCAAATACTTTTCAAATTTGTCACAAATGGAAGGGTCTCTCGCCACAAGCTTGTGGGAGAGATTAATGTCAGCATTTTACGATACACAAATGAAATTAAAGAGAAAGTTATCCATTACTAGGGATGTTCCTGGCAATTAATTTCCCTATTGATTAAACAGAAATTTTAATTTAGACTTGTAAACTAGCTTAAAAGTAAGAACACACAAAACCGAGCACAATTTATTAATTGATATGGTTAAATGTTGTTAGATAAAATATTGCATGCTGACAGCCGTTTGAAGCTGTTAATCACATTCTCAAATAGAATAAAAAATAGTATTTGAAATGCTGCCAAAATGTGTGTAACTTTGTTGCACATTATTATCCTGCAAAACATGACAATAACTCACTAAATGCGTTTTCTTTTCAGACCAAGCAAATTTACAGCATCTGCATGCAAACAATGTCATATATGATATTGTAATGTTAGATTTTGCACAGTGTCACTCATGTTAGCAGTGCTGGTACCAGCACCCTGCTCTCCTTGGGGGTTAACGTCCACGCGCTGAATATTGTTTCACATCGCTCCAGTCGAGTGGTTATATACCACTTTATTCTGACTCAGCCTATTTATACATGCAGCCTTGTTTTCATATTGTGACCGGCGATGTATGTGAATAAAATCTTAATAATTAGGGGTGTCACAATTTCGACATTAAATTGAAAATCAATCCAAATGAACGTTCAGTTTCAATAATCAAAATCAACAGCAGAATCCCTGTCCCAGTATTTTGTTTTTTTCTCTACTTGCAGCATCCGACGACACAGCGTAGCTTACCGGCCGTTGTATCCCACTTGATACCACAGACTTCATAGACCATCTTTTCAAATTGAACCGTGGATTTGCAGATAATCAATCAATTTAATCAATTTAACTGACTAGTATATCTAGTGTCGACAAGCAAGGGTAGCAGCATTTAATCGTTTAGTCAACTAATCGTGCACAGTCCCCATCCAGTACTGTTAGATTGTGGCTCTACAGTGATGGTGATATGGGAAGTCATTTTGAAAACGGGTTAGACAGTGATTCTGTTCACTAAGCAAGCACTTATTTACCTGAAAATTATTGCTTTGCTTGTCACAAGTGAATGGCTGTGTCAAAATGCCTGACTAGCGAGGCTTTCCTGTCACCTTAGTGGACCCTTAATAAGAACACTGAGTACATATCCATCAGAAAGCAAATGGCAGCATATTTTACCTCTCAGGGTCTGTATGAGTGCATTGCTCACCAATGAGCTCCCAGGGGAGGCTAGAGTGTGAGAGATGCAGAAAACGGAGGAGGAATGAAAAGCAGATAGGTTGTATTATGTTTGGAGTGGACACTTAAGCAGCACCTTGCTGCGATGTCGGTGTTCCATGGTCGTAACATCGGATGTGAAGGTACACATAGAATATATTGTCGTCTTTGAGGATGATTTCAAGCTTCAAATTAGTTTATTTTTTTGGCATTGTTTACGCTGAAAATCATTTAGGTTTTGCCCATTTTCAAGTCCAAGAGAACATGAAAATTGGGTCTTTAAATAAACTCCTGTTCTTTTCACATAGCTGTGAAAGCAATATACTCCAGGCACAGGATGTAGCTAATAAAAGCTGGACGGGAGTTAAGAAATGTCTAAACATTTGCATTCACATAAACACACACATGCATATACATGCACACTTTCACAAAAAGCCCGCATAAACAGGCACAACGATGCAGCCGAACAAAAAAAAAAACTAAAAATTGAGAAGGGTTATCTTCCCACACTGGGCACTGTGAGACCACCAGGAATAAGTTGACTGAGGCGGCATGCTGTTGACATCCACTGCTTATGAGACACTGTTAACACACACTCAGCACTGATAAGGGAGTAACTGCAGATAAGGGAGATGAAAAGGAGAAAATAAAGGCACCAGAGCTTTAGCTGACATTGAACTCAAAATGAGAAGGCAGCGTGGACTTGGGGTCTAGAGAAAAACAAATGTCAGAATAAAATATCTTGGTAGCTGCTTCTGACAGAAGTGAGAAATGTGGCGGAACAGCAAAATAGTGAGAGACCTACAGGAGATGGAATACTGAAAAAAAAACTTCTATTGTATTTGTGACTAATGTTGACATGCGTGTCTTACCAAAACTGAAGTCCTGCTGGATTTGGACCATTTTGTTCTTAGTCAAATGATTGATCTGCGTATTTGAATATTGGCCAAAGAACATGCATGGATTTCACAGGATTAAATGCACTCCATGGTGCAAAAACATTTCCGTCACGATGTTTCAGTATTTTAAGATGGTTGAGATTTAAGATGTGTGTGTTAGTGCTGCAGACACCGATAAAAACAAACCTCAGCAAAAGGGTCGTGACAACCTTAGAGACAGATTACTTTTATTTCAAGGAGACTGTGGCTCAAGGCACTCCTGTTTGGCCTAGCGTCGCTTCCTTCCTCGAAAATGGAACAAAGAAAGGGAGATAAAGAGAGTTCCAGGGGGCCATGAAATATGTATGCAAGCAGTTAACCTCAAACATGCTGTCACACACTCTCCTCAGTCATGGCAGGTCAAAGCTTAAGTGCCAGCTGCTACAGCCCTTCTTGTTTGTTTGCTAACCCCAAGTACCTGAATTAGCCTGGCACTATCGTATACGCCCTCAGGGAATAGAGCTCACTTAACCATTTTTGACTACCTTAGTTGACTGCTCACTTTGCTTTCAAGGTTACCATTTTCGCCTGGTGTACTGACACTACAGGTAAAGTGGCGGCCCGTCGGCTCAAAGTGCCACCTCAGAAATGTTTTGCATGCCCCCCAAACATGACACGAAATTCATGCATTATATTTAAATCAACCGCGGTCCATTTCAATATGTTCAGTAGCCTACATTTAACACAATGTGACTGTATCAAACTGTAACCCCTTAACAAGTGCCTGTCAGGGTTAGGAATGACACCTTGCAGAAAACTATTGGTTGCATGGCAACACCGTGTAAGCGCTACTGGAATTATATTGTGTCATAAATACTAGTGCTTTTAGTTAAAGCTTGTGATTTTAGTGGACAACACAGCAGCTTAATGTGGAATTGAAATAGGAAACCACCAATGCAAAAATGTATGGTTGAGGAGAAAAAGAGGTTTCGGGGAAAACTGGATCAACTCTTATTTTGTCCGAGAAAGTAATCTGCATCATCTGCAAACAGGTGAATTCAACTCAACGAATTTGACGTTAAATGCTGTTATCAAACCAATCACAACTCGTACGACAGTTTGTGAGTTTTTCTGTGCAGCCCTTAAACATATGCTGACTCCCTACATTGGCACTCAGTCATCAGAACTTTGAAAACCCCTGTTCCAAGGTAACAAAAGCACAACAATTCATACTGTCAAGTGATTATACACTAATGAATACATATGTACAGTTCTAAAAAACACTGTATTGTGATGTTGTGATACAAGAAAAGACTTTGGTCAGTTCACTGTTTAGCCGATCTTATGGTATGAATGCTGTCAATGATTCATAGCAGAGCTTTTATATTAGGTAGAGTCAGGAATGCTGTAGTCCATGTCCTATGATGTGTGTGTAGGAGTGTATATGGACCAATAAGAAGTGAGCTACCTTCTTTGCATCACTGTGCACCATCCTATGCACTCATGTGTGACTTGCAGTCGTGTGGAAAGCCAAATTGGGCTTGGTTGGTTTGAAGAAAACCGTGAGAATGGGAAATCCTTTGCAAGTTGGTGCCAGAAAATGCAGGGAGCTCTGTTTTAGATTCTGTGTCATGTGTTCAAAAGCATTCCTTCAGCACAAGGCAGATCCCACTCACAGTCAAGGGTTGGTGTACACGCACTTCAGTTTACAACAATACAGCCAGAAGCAACAGCTACAGTAGCTTCTTCAGCTTCAAAGCCGGTATGCGACCTGGAAAAAGTGTTACTTCAGTCGAAACATTTTTGTTATCCTTTATTCTACTATTAATGCGGAATACAACTGTCTTCAGCATGATGGCTCTGTTCAAAGCAGTTTCCCTGCCTGGCAGGGATGCCTTCTCTTATTAAGCAGGGCAAAAGATAAAGGGAACATAGTTTACAGAGCCAGACATTACACTTGTGATCAGTGTCACTAGTATCTGCACATGTGACAACATAGTAGACACTGCAACATTATACTGTATGTGGCTGTATTGTATCTTGTTGTATATTAGTTAGCCTAAAGTAAAAACAGCTGGATATCTTTGCAGTTTGAAAGTAGCTGGATTGTAAATGAATCAGTTACCAACAGTAAAAGCTAGAGGCAAGCAGTGAGCAGCAGAACTATGTTAAATTGAGCGACGTGTGAATGAAGGCTGGGATGGAGAGTGATTGATGTCTCCCAGCTCTCAGCTGAATTTGAAGCCACTAGCCACTTAGCAGCAGTGATATGGGATATCAGCAACAGTGACAAAAGCACATATGGCACACTAATGCAAAGTAAATTACTTCCTTATTTCTATCCAGCGACATATATTATGTACATTACTAAGTGCAGAAATCTGCAAGTAATTATTCTTCATTTCTGCAGAGCTGTAGTACTAGAAAAAGTTTAATTTCCATGAGTCACATTAGCAAACTGCAACAGGAAATTAAACTGGAAACATGTAAAATGGAAGGCATTCGATTATCTCTAAATCTAAATAAACTGTTAGATGGCATCATGCATGTATTAATTTATGTCAGCTACTAACTGTCATTCAAAATGTGTAATCTAAACCTATGTGTAAACTTAGTAAAAATGGAGTAGCCATATGCCAAGGTTTTAGCATTGCTGACCAGTAATTACATATAGCCATCTGCTATGAACAAATATGTGTGATCGTGTCTCCAACACTTACTCAGACTCGCAGCAATTATCATCCTAAGCTACTGCTGTTTTCATTTCACTACATATGTCACAGTTTTGACTGTAGTGTTGTTCACTTTGATGCTCACTTGCTCAATAAACCATGTGGTTCAGCTGCTTGAGTGCGCTTGACTCCCATTTAGCATTCCGGCTGCCTTCTGGGCATCTTAGATGAATTTATGTAGTGATGACATAGGGATTCAAAATTTTAACACACTGTCATAATGGAAATATCTCCAGAAAGTAGATATCCAGCCCTCTGGCTGTACAGAAGTCTAGATACCTTGAAAACTGTCAAATATTTTTGGACTTTTTGACTCTTTAATAATGGATGGATAGATTATCTGATACAACACCTTTGGCCAGTGGCTGGGGGCCTGGACAACAATCCATGTACAGTGTATATTGTGGTTTATCAATATAGAAAACTATGTAAACAATGAACAGAAAGCTTTTGTATCATGTGTTTTGTTCACTGTTGCTGTGCTACATTGATGTTCTTGTTATAGCTCTACTGTTTTTGTAACAGTTAGAATAAACGGGTAACCAACTTAACTAGAACTCAGAGAGAAGAGTTAAATCATATTGTAGCCAATGCCTGCTCAGGATTTCAGTTCATTTTCTAACCACTTAATGTATCAGGAGACGGGTTACAGGCAAAGGCAACACAAAGGGGGAAGCTAGCAAAATCGCCAAATTCTGGCTGTGCCAATTCACCATCGTAATCGGCATAATTAATTATGAAAATATGTC
Source organism: Lutjanus campechanus (assembly GCA_027495735.1). Lineage (NCBI taxonomy): Eukaryota > Metazoa > Chordata > Actinopteri > Lutjaniformes > Lutjanidae > Lutjanus > Lutjanus campechanus. Next base: position 14,211 of record JAJHUR010089005.1, on the reverse strand, counting down.
AATTTGCATGACATGCGTTGGCACATCGCAGTGAATTCCGCGCCAAAGCGAGGCGTCAAAGCATAGATTCACACGGAGAACAAGATGCAGCTTATAAACCTCGCCACAGTCATCTAAAGTGTGGGAGTATTTTGGACAGAGTTGCAACAGTATCCTTTTCTTAAAGCTCCAAAAAAACTGGAAATGGCTTGTCACAGCAGTACAACTGCTCTGCATGAGCGCTTGAAGTCAGAGCACCAGAGTGCTTTGACAAGAGACCAGCACCACTGCTGTTAACTTGTTAACTTAACGTTACTCAGTGCGTCATCTAATGTTGTCATTCAGTCATTTTATATTTTCCGTTTACTTTAAAATTACAGACTGTTGTATAGTCTGTGACTGCTGCTACAGTCTGTAAATCATTTCAGTTATAGAATTATTTTTCCTTGCCCCCCACTGATGCAAAAAATACATTTGCCAGTGATTATTTTACCTGCATGTAAATCACTGTCATGACCATTTTGAGTTTCAAGTCAAAGTAAAAATACTGACAATTTCAGGGAAAGAGTTGATACCATGATTAAATTAATATGCGCCACAGCAATCCTTTTGACTTTGAGGTCCAGGATTTGTCTCATCAGGCATCTGACAGTTATCCATCCATCCATTCATTGTCCATAACTGCTTATCCTGGGGGCACTGGAGCATAAGTTCACTGACACGTAGAGACAAACAACACTCACATTCACACCTACAGGCAATTTAGAGTTATCAGTTAACCTAATATGCTGCATGTCTTTGGAATGTGGGAGGAAGCCGGAGTACCCGGAGAGAACATGCAAACTCTGCACAGAAAGGTCCTGCCTCTTCCACAAACTCCCCAGCCCCTCAGCCAGCTGGGGGATTCAAACTCAGAGCCTTCTTGCTGTGAGGCGACAGTGGTAACCACTGCACCGCCATGCCACATCTGACACTTAGGATCTGTTAAATAGGGTGGAAATTAGAGTCATTTTAAACTATGCCACTGTTGTCATTATTCTGATATACTTTTTGTATCTACATTTCAGGATTATAAGACATGTTTTTGATATTCATTTGGAGTAAATTATTTGTTATCCTAAGTGAGTAGTAAAGAAAATCTTTAGACTAATCAATAAATCAGTCTTTAGATCAGTTGACTAATCAAAAAAAAAATCAATAGATTAATCATTTTAAAAACTATTATTAGGTGCAGCCCTACTACAAATCATAAATGAGAATAAAAATAATTCTGACCAATTACAAAGTATTGCAAGTGTTATTATGACTTCTATGCAAATAATCCTCAGTGCACAATGATGCAACAGTCCTCAGTTTGCTTTATGACTCAAGGCCAGTATACACATGAGGCTCTGTGTGTGGATATCCCCCTTTTTTGAAGGTATATTCAAGGACTAAACAACTTATGCATCTTTTATTAATCTTGGAAAATTGTTCTCAGGGCTTGCTTACTTGCTAAGCAGGGGGCATAAGCCAACATCTGTCTCCCAAATGAGGTCATGGTCACTTTGCATCATCTCTTGCATCTGGTTACATGGGCCTATTACAGCAGATACACCAACAGCGATTCCCTGTTTGACAAACTATAAGCTGAGTTTAACCACAAGTGAATCAGAGCAAATATGTGTCATTGCGAAAAGCCAATATTTGTTCTGAGGCTGCAACGCCTCTGTTATTGTTAGCTTTCCATTTATGATATCAAAAACAATGTGAATACTTCTGCCTCTTCACTTTCACCCTCGTCCTCTTCATCTCCCTCTTCCCCTGCTCTTGCACGCTCATCGGCATGCATGATGAGCATCCACTGGGAGCAACACATCACCATTATTCATGGAAAGAGTACACCTCAGAGCCAGACTGACAGATCAAAAGATGTTGATGATAGGTGGGGGTAGTGGTGGTTGGGGTGATAAATGGCCCCATCTTTTGGAGATGGCTATGTTGCTGTAAGTTTGGGGACAGAGAGGTTTTCACAGTTTTTCAAGCAGATGTTTGTTTTGGCCACAGTTGTCCAACCCTATGGGCTATTTGCTGGTGATGCATACAGTATAGACCAGGAGTGTCAAACTGAATTTTATCCTGGACCACATAAGAATTATGGTTGCCCTCAACAGTCCAGTTGTAAATGTAAGACTATATAAGTATATCTACTTGTTATCATATTACATAATTGCCTCTGCATTCTAATATTATTGGTTTTATTCAAGTGTATAGTTTGTGATCATGAAGTGTAAAACCATTATACAATTTATTAGAAATGAAGAAGTGAAGTATAAGACACTTGTCTTCATTAAGTGCAAACATTTATTCACTTCCCTATCTCTTATTAAATTGCCTTCTCATTGCATCAACTTTTATTGTCTTGGATATTTTGCTAGGCTGCTGCTACTACCATTACTACCCACATTCACCCTGCTAGATTGCCACTGCTGGATGTGGCTACATGATTTTGAGATCCTTTCTAAGTGTCTGAGTGCCTTAAGTGCATGGATAACAAAATCCTGATGCATTCTGGCACATGTTGTTTATGGACACCATAATGCAGTGTGTAATTGTATTGCACAAATTATATTCTTTGCAAGCTCTTGTGGGCCGCATAAAAGTAGGTCTCGGGCTGGATTTGACCCACTGGCCTTGAGTTCGACATGTGGTATAGACAAATCTCCTAACATAGACTGAAGGTCTAACTATGTCACTTAAATTGAACTAATACTTAACAAGCCATGTAAAAGAAGGCAGCGCGTAGGCAGTAGACAATTTCTCAATTTTTACCAGGTGGATCCAGTTCGTTTCGTTCACCCGACGACTCATGAATGAATTTTTTTGGTTCTCAAAAGTTAGTATAGAGAATATCGTAGACCCAAGATGAAGCTGACAGATGTCACAGTTTTAAATCTGTCTGCTACTTCAGCACCACGGACAGCACCATGTATTTATTAATACACAGCACAATTATGCTACTGGTGTTTCAAAGCCATGGTTGGGGCCATAGATTCTAATAGTAACACTTTATAATAACTATCATCAATATATGGTAAGTAGATAGTTAATTAAACTTTAGCTATAGTTATTTTAATGTTAACAAACATTCAAATAATGTTTGGATATTTTTGTATGAATTGAATCGAATCAAGGTTTTATAAATATCAGTTGCAACTTTATAATGTCCATCCAAATGATGTTTAGAGATGCACTACACAGTATGGGTGCTCCTGTAGCTCAGTTGGTAGAGTGTGTGCCCCATGTACTGAGGCTATCAGGCCTCGGCAGCAGCTGCCGGTTCTCCAGACTCCCACCTGCGGCCCATTCAATGCGTGTCATCCCCTTTCCTGTCATATAGTATCTTCAGGTGTCACTATCAAAAATAAAGGCAAAAGCCAAAAAAATAATCTTTACACTAACCATCCAGATAACAGACAACACATTCTCACTCCAGACTCATCCTCTTAACATCAGTTTGCATGTACAGGGCTCCATCGTCGAGTTAGTAATCATAAATATGTAATGTCCAGGTACACCTTCAAAACACAGACGAAAAAATAATGACTTGGGTAAGTTGAGCAAACAAAACTAGTTCTTTAGGTTTGGGAAACAAAACGACTTGGGTACATTTAGGGAAAGGCTCGTGTTTTAGATTAAAATAAGTACATTACTTACATAAGTTCAAATACAGAACATAACATGTATAAGTTTTTATGTACGTAAGGTATTACGTCAGTTGCAACTTTATATAGCTGTCTAATAATGTTTATAGATGGTTTACAAACTAATTATTAACTATTAAGAACAATCAAATAATTTGGTAATCATTAACAAATTCTAAATATTGTCTGTTAACAGTGAAATAACCATTAACTGCAGTTTAATTCGCCACTTATTAATGATGGTTATTATAATGCGTTAACAATTTACCTTGCACAATCTCATTCAGATTCAGGCATATTCAACTAAACAACCCCTCTGCCCCTGCATGCTGTCTGTGACTACAGTGTGGGGAGTGGGGATGGAGTTAACAAGGGTTCCATTTGGGTCATTTTTCCAACAACAGGGGTGGCGTACCCCCCTCGAACTGCCTTCAGGCCATACATATGTGGCTGGATGTCATTACCTGCTTTAGACATGTTTCTACCTTTCCGTGTGTGTCATGCACAAACGGGTATAATATTCTCTGCTCATAATTAGTCTCTTTGGTGGCGTAAATGGGCCAGAACATATCCAGACAGGTCAGTGGAATTTCCTGTCCTTTCCTTTTGTAAATTTCTATTGTAAGAAAAGGGAAGCAAACTCCTCTCTCTCTCTACTACCCCCTCTTTCCCCACAGCCTGTTGTTTTGGAGTCATTCATCAGGAAGAGTGAGACTGAGCCATCAGGGGAAGCGTTGGCAGGATCCCTGTAGAGATGAAGCAATATTGAATTGATGGAATCATTTAAAGGCCAGGAAAAAAAAAATGGAATAGAAAAAATAACACTGTGCTGCTTTTTTACAGTGTCTAAATGGGACAGCCTAGTGGCTCATGATGCATATCATACCCTAATCTCTTGTCTTTCCAAAAAAGAAAAGAGAGAGAGAGAGAGAAAAAAAGCAAGCTATTTTTGGCCGTTCTGCATCTGTGATTGTATTTTTACTATATCCTGTGTGTCTGTCACTATTTGCAAAATGATTTTCACCTTAAAGCCTCATGACATGCCTGCCATTTTCACTTTGGATCTCTTTTTTTTCGCAGCCATTGACCCAAACACGGATTCGGTAGAGGATTTGATGCAGAGGTTCCAGGACAGCTTCCGTGTCCCCAACACGCCAACAGACATGTCTCACTACCAACATGTCATGCACAGCTCATCGACAGGCCGCCGGAGGGTCCCCAGCCACACCAGAGGTAGGACAAAAAGCTATTTTTAAAAAAAAAGTTTAGAGTTTTGTTGGCAGAAAGTCACAGACCTTACACAGGAGATGATTTATAATATTTGCATGTTCTCTTTAATTTTGCTGTGCACACTGGACAATGTTTGCTGACTTTTGGTGCCACTAATTTTATGGCTTTGGGCAGTGATATTTGCCCTCAGAGGTACCTTTTAATAGACGCATACATTCATGGACGAGTGTACAATAAGCATGAGGTCACCTGTTTGACCTGTTTCCTCTCTGCTTTATGAGTTGTGTAAATTTAGATGGGCATTTTCTTTCCATCCACTTTCCTGGCAGCCATTAACCACTATTTGCATTCAGAAGCCTATTAGGATGTCACAGCTTGTCAGCTGAAAATCACTTTTTGAGTTGAGTTTTATAAAGTACCACACTGGAATACCAAATCACATATGCTTTACATTACTGCCAAGTATTATCCAAAGAATAGCGTTGTACACTGTTGACACATTTCACTGTCTAGGTAGCAGTTGGCTTCAATTTATTTTAATGCACTGATTTCAGTATGGCAGATGCACAGGCAATTTAGATGCTTCATTTCATTTGATCTGCTTAAAGGAAAAATTCTGCACTTTTCATGCGGATGCACAGTCAGTTCTGGTGGTAAATGTAGTCAGTTGAAGCAATAAATTCCTCAGTTTTTCTGCCACAAAATCTTCCTGCATCTAGTGATGTGTCTGGCTGAAAGGAAGAACTGCAGGATGTTTCAGCTTGTTTTTGCTCATTTTGTCAATCTTTATTAATCAGTTGTTTGGTCCATAAAATGTAAGAAAATGGTGAAATGGTGAAAAATATTGATATTGGACAGTGATGTCCTCAAATGTCTTGTTTTGTCCCCAACTCAAAGATATTAAGTTTACTGTAATGGAGGAGTAAAGAAACCAGAAAATTTTAGTATTTAAAAAGTTAAAATTAGAGAATTTGGACTTTTTTCCCTTGAAAAATAACTTAAAATAATTGATTTTAGCAATAGCTGTCAATTAATTTAGCTGGCAACTAACCGATTAATTGACTAATTGTTGCTGACAAAGCAGTATCTGTAGGCCAGGGTAGAGATAATGCAGCCACATGGGAATGGGAGTCATAAGCTTGCCTGCAATGCATTCTGGTACATGTAGGCACTGCTGCATGGCTCCATGAGCACAAAACTCAGTTTACTCAGAATATAGCATGCACTGAGGAATTTATTGTTTCCACAGGTACCATCTTCAGTGGGGGAAAGTTGAGGCTGGGGGGTGCAGCAGCCCCCCAATCTTGAGGCTGTAGACTAATAAATGTAATTGGTATTTGACAGGACAGGGCTGGTGTGTGTTTTGTTGCTCTTATGTGTTACTGGCCGAGCACACAGAGCGCTTTAATTAATTTGTTAGCGATTACAAAGTACCGTAAATTCAAAAACCTCTGATCATTAATGCACTTAATACAGTAACTTTTTGCTCTACCATCTTAAATGAGACTCACAGCACAATGTCGGCCACCAGCTTTGTGTGGAAATACATCAAATTAGTAAACAATGAAGAAACTGTGTGCTGAATTGTGTGCTGCGCTGGAGGGATAAAATCTGCTGGGCTGACATTTGCTGCGACATTTGAAATATCAGACAAAATTCCAGGTGAAAGCCCAAAGTTTCAAGAACACTGAATTCATACTTTATCCAAAACAAATCTTGAGGAAATCCAATGGATTTACCTTCAGCAGTTGGCTGTGGCAAAAGGCGCCCCTCAGAAGACGAAACAAACTAAAATCTCCCAAAGAACCCATCCAAAGCCTCACACAAAGTGACTGAGAACTTTTTTAGAGTTTTACTTTTTAAATTCCAGTGATTATTAACTTTATTAAACCTACTATGTTGAATAATGAAGCATGCACAGTGCAATCCATCTACTGCGCTCAGCAGCAGCCTCTGAACACCAACAGAATGTGGAATCTGTTTCAGCTCAATAACATGACTTTAAAAACACCAAATTACTTGTTTTCACAAATTTTGTTAGTTTAAAATATGAAGAACTGTAAAATATCACTTCCATGAGGCTGTTCAGTCAGACAGTGACAGATCACAGGCAGTGAACTCGGCATTTCATCCTCACATGCAGCCGCAGGGAAGGTCAAGCTGCACACAGCATGCACAGTTCACATTATGTTCATTATAAGGTTGATTAATGTTGAAATGACGTTCTTCTGCCTCAGTAATGATTATTAATACCACCAGATAATAGACTTAAGTGGTCATGTGGTCAAAATGTGTCATTTTAGGGGAAAATATTAATCCCTACCCCTCACTTCATCACACCTTAACATTATATAGACCAATACTTTTTGTCCCCCCCAGTGTTCAACTCAAGTCGGCGCCCATGATTGCTTCAGTTGACTACATCAATGCAGATGATGATGATGAAATTTGGCACTTTCGCCACATGAAAAGTGACAATTTTTCCCTTTGATTTTGTAATGAGGGAGGAATCACATGAACACGCAGCAAAAGATGAGAAAACTTCACACAAAGATTTGAATCTGTGACCTCTACATGACTCTGTTAACCGCTGAGCCACCACGCTGCCCTTGAGAATTTCCAAACTGCTTTGAGGACAGTGTTTCACAGTTCATTTCACAATTAATTTCCCTCAAATATTCGTAACTCAACATCCCATATCCCATTTGATGTGTGAGAAACTTATCAATATGTAGATTTTTTTTCATTTTTGCATCGTGGAACTGATGCAGACGCCAGATATGTATGGGTACGGCACCTGAGGAATGACTTAGAAAGTGACTTTTGTCGGAGTTAGATCCATAATTTGCAACTGAACATATTCATCATGTTACATATTCATCATAGGGGTTCACATCTTGCGCGGAGACCATATACCCCCGTATCTAACCCACTGCATAGGCATGCATTTATCTGCCTGGGATGACTGTGTAATTAAATTCAAAATATCTTCAAGTGAATCTTTTGATTTATGTAGAATAGAAAGATTACTCTTTGCCATAGCACATTTCAAAAGGATCCTCTGTATGCAGTTGTAACCTTTGCGATTTATTGTTTACGTGTTTTATTATAATTGCTGTCAGCTCACTCTGTTGGCTTTCTGTTTCATTAAAGATCAAATGGGAGCACAGTTTCACATTTGTTAAAAAAAATAAACTCGGTGCAATTTTCAGATGGGACTCACTGGTGACACCAGCCTCTGCCACGGCAATAAATTCAGCTCATTAACATGAACATTCCCAATAATTTTAATCAGACATGTCGCTGGTCATGAAGTTATGACTACTGAGACATTAACATTGAAAATTAGACATTAACCACGATGAGTTCACCTACCCTTGACAGGATAACTTACTATCCTCTTGATCACTGTCACCTACAGTAGATGCAAACTACAACGCTGAACAATTTTTCATATTATGCCTGCTTGCTTATGTAGGGATGATTAATCATTCCACTCTCATAGCCAGTAGTTGAGAGTTCATATTCCTGGCTATCTAGAGCTCTTCAGCTTGGCTTGTGCTTGTCTTATATGCTGCGGAGAATTTGACTCTGTAATAATAAAACATGTCTTGTGTCAACCTTCTGTGAAAATCGTGCCTCTAAAATTAAATCCATGCAGGTCAAGCTCCTCAAAACTCTGTGAAGGACACTGCTGAGAGGTGTCCTCTCTGAGGTCAATGGTAAAAGAAGTTCTTTTTGCGGGTCTATAATTAAGGGTGAAAATGTGTCCTCGGTGCAAAAGCGTACGCCAGTACTACGAACACGTTAATCGGACAAACACTTAAACCGAGGAGGAAACTCTATTAGTGGGAGTGAGGTTAAAGGAGAAAGTTAATTGGTCAGACCCTGAAGGTTACTGCTGCATAAACGAAATGACTGCATTGCCAAATTCTTTGAGAAGTAAACCAGGCAAAAGTCAAGAGGAAAGTGGATTATGTTAAGGCGGGCGCTTCTCTTTTTCATATTGGTGCTTGTATTTTATCTTTGCCCCTGTTTTTGTGGCGACTGAAAAGAAGATCAAGGTTCCATTGCAAGTGGCAGGAAATTGTTTTCTTCACCAATTAATTATTTTGGCAGTGTAAATAATACATAACTTTGGTGAAATGGGCTGAGGGCCATTATAGACAATATGGTTCAGTAACACTTGATATCACAGGGATCTGTGCCATGCAGATCTAACCAAGCAACACAGACAGGTGGAGGGGAAGACATCATCTGTCTAGTTTATGAAAAGTGCTCAGGCTGAGCTGCTGGAATTAATGTCGGAGACATACATGAAACACAGGGAGATCTTACCAGTTTTTAAATGTATTTCAAAACCATTTGTAATAGACTAATCTTACTTACTGGAAATGGTCAGTGTTGTAGGTAACCCTTTACAAAAGTAACATGTTACTGTAATATATTACTTAAAACCTATAATATGTAACATTTCTGCGTTAAATTGTCTAAAACTACTAAACATATGTTATATATTTTGTTGAGTTGTGTACTTACATTATCCCAAATGCAGTGGTGGACAGTAACAAAGTATATTTACTTGAGTACTGTACTTTACTTGAGTATTTGTTTTTTTTTTGGAAACTTATTACTTTCACTCCACTACATTTCAAAGACCAATATTGTACTTTTGACTCCCACTACATTTCTAGAAAGGTTGTCGTTACTTGTTACTTTTAGGCTAAACATAGCTTTGAAGTCAGCAGTTGCTGTTTTTTCTTTTCTAAAATGCCATTGGCCACACGATGTGTTCCTCACAGAAGGAAACCAATCACAGTACCTCCTCTCAGCTGGGATTGATGTAAAAACGGAAATCGTCATCCAGGCACGCTCTGTAACAAGAGCAAGCAAGCTTTCCCTCTTTCATTCAAACAAAACTCGGTGATGATGACGGCAGGAGAGAGACAAAATAAAAAGTCAATTGTTGTTATAATTAGAAAAAGAGAAATAATTCCAGGTAGGCTTTTAATGTTGGATTGTTTTTATCAGGGTGAAAAATCCTGCCCCTGAAACCAGAAAGAAAACTCAGTTATTTAACAGACTGTATGTGTATGTGTGACAGTGTAACATGAATAAAACTTGACCTCTTTTATGAACATTTCAGATTTTCATCAGCTGTTGTGGTTGTTTAAAAGTGACGATAACAACTCCCATGATCCTATGCTGCTTCACAACGTCATCCATCAAACTACTGTACGTCTTTTGTTAACGTTTTAATGTGAGAGAGACCTCTAGTGGTAGAACTTACATATTGTACGTTTAAGCTGTAATGAAGTAACGTGACGTGTTCCAAGGGTGCCAAATTATTATCCCATAAAATGGGATAATAAGTCCTTACAGTGCATTAAAATGTAGGAAAATAAAGCAGGTGTCAGGAAATGCAATAACCTCTTTAACAAACAACTATAAACCAGCACAATAATTACAATTACCAACATAAGCCCCATGTTTTGAATAGACGCATTATAAACACAGAGCAACATTTGCATTTTGGAAAATAACAAACAAACTTAACAAACTGCTCAGTCCAGCACTGTGGGCATGATGGGAAATGTGGGCCATCCACAATATTTTAACCTACATTACAAACCAGAGCAGAGAGCCAGAGAGCAGCACACTCTGCTCTACCTAGGTTGCAAAAATGTGGATAAATATATTTATTCAGCATTTTTTATGATTATTATTGGGCACCAACCTTGCATACATATTGTCAAAAAATTTGACTTAAAGCATAAATAAATGCCTCAGGTCACAGTTGAAGCACAGTGGGACACAGCTGAGATGTGAGCCTGCATGGAGCTGCAGACACGTGGAAATGGTCGGTGTCGAATAAAACATTTCCTTACATGCAAATAAATGAATATCTTTTGTTGAGACCAAACTTGGCTGCTGGTTCCCAAAAGCATCTTAAGGCTGAGAGGATTTTAATCTTGTTTTAAATCTAAAGGCTAGAAACATTCTATATTTAAGATACTTTTGGTAAATGGAACCTGGGCCCCATATCAAAGAAATCCCCCTCTAACAAACGGAGAGCTCACGGTTACATTTCACAATCTAGTCCAGCTAGGATGATATTGATTGTGTTGCTGATGTGCCATATAAGGGACAAGGTGGTAACACACCACTATTGATATATAGACAGCGGACTAGTCTTCACAAGCGGAGGGCTGTTGTCCAAGACGTCTGACTGGGAGGGCTAATAGTCTGTAAGGATATGATGTGTGGGGGGTCTGTATCCAGCAGCACACACATTTCCACATTTCATTTCAAGCAAATGCACATTTCTTTCCTTGAAGCCTGAGAGATGTGGGAGAAAGGAAGCCACTAATGGCCGATGTGTGAGCCTGAGGGCTGTCTCCATCGGAGATTTTCCCCCAAATCTGCGTAGGAGTGGGAACAAGAGCAAATAAAGGAGCGGTATAGAAACACATCACTCTAGCGCCCGACTGTCAACTGCCTGTTGTTTACAATCCAAAGTACCTTAGTTAACTTTATTCACATTTACATTAATGGGAAAACACACCTGAATATCTGCTCAGCTGGAAAACTATGGTAGCAGTTATGTGAGCTCAGCTAAACCCCGCAGCTGTTCATCTACTCTTCTTCTGGTGTCCATGAGCCTGCATATTGAAATTTTGCTTTGTAGCAACATTCCTCACTTCCCTGTCAGCATGCATTGCCCTAGTTTCTCGTATGCACCGTCTTATACCTGGGCTCTCAGAAAATGTTAGCTCATGCTCAGATTTTTTGAGTTACAGTCACTAACTTACTTTACTTCCCAATTTTTCCATCTACTCTCAGGACATTTTTTGGTGGATGTTTCACCAAGCATGACTGGAAAGATTGCCAGATTTAAAATTGCTATTAACATGCATATTTCATCAGATGTACAGTTATGCACATTAATGACAATTTTAAGTAATTTTACAAGGTTGTAATTCTGCCTGTCCTAAAATCCATATTGCCTCCATGTAGTGCTAACTAGAACCATAGATGTTTTTTCAGCTTGTTCCCAAAGGAGAACCCTTTAGAACACCACATTAAGAGTAATAGAACTATCTGTGAGATGAGATCTTCCACAGAGAACCCTTCTATGGTGTAATGGTTCCACTCAGGACCCTCTCAGGGGCTTCTATCCAGAACCTTTCCATCCTCTAAGGGTGCTTACAAGAAGCCACCTAGGTTGTTCCACTGAGAACCCTCTTATAATCCAAGGGTTTTATGTAGAGCTCATCCAGGAGGGTTCTGCTGAAAATACTATCCTACAAAGAACCCTTGACAGAACCTTGTCAAAAGAGTTCTTTAAGGATTTCAACAAACCTTGAAAGCTTTTTCTTCCAAAAAAGGGTTCTTTGGATAAATAGGGTTCTTAATGAAACCCCTCGTCTTACAAAGAACTCTTGAGGAACCCTCCCATCAAATGGTTCTGGGACCTAGAACCTCAACCCTTCAGGAAGAATCCTTCTGGAACCCTTATTTCTAAGAGTGTATGATAATCCAAAAAAAAAGCCAAGTCACTGCCGAGCAAAACGCTGCCAAGAAAGATTAAAGACAAATTGCAATTTCATTGCTCAAACCACCTCTGGAGGTGTTTATCAACACAGGATTCTTTCTGGCCTGATGTTGAAAAGGTGTAAATGAGTTGTCTTTACTCCTCCTGATTCAACCTGCGTCAGTTTTCTGTGTGTGGAAATAACCATTTCCACTCGCCCTTGGCAGACAATAGTGGTCGACTGATATGGGTTTTTCAGTGGCCGATGGCTGATAGCTTATATATGATGCTGATATCAATGCAGAGAAAAGTCATGTACAAACACGTTATTCCATGGGCATTACAATGTAATATCCAGGGTTAGATAAAGTGTTGTTTTAAATGAATATTTTTATTATTTTATGAAATAGAAAATTACAATTGGTTATGCTGTATATTTCAGAATGTAACTGGCATTTTAGAGATTGCAGGGTACAGAATATATATATATATATTTCAGAAGTGATGTCATTCAACAGCATTATTCTATACATTACAATGTCATTTAGGATGGGTGAACCGTGTTAACATTTAGAAAAGACGATCGTGACTGAGGACATTTAGGCGAACATTTATAGCAGGACACGCTACAGTTAAGGCTTGAAACTAACTCTTTCATCACCGTCCCAAAACTCACAAAGCGGAGCGATTACACAGAAGCCACACTGACGAGCCCGCCTGCAGATGTGTTTAACTGCTTCACAAGGGCAGGCATCAATGCTGATCATCTCAAAATGTCAGATATCAGCCTGATTAATCAGTCTGTCACTAGTGAACAATATGACCACGAAAACATGTTACCTAATGTATTTTTTGCATGTGAAACAGAAACAGAAGGCTGCCGAAAAGGCTACTGCAACTACCACACTGCTGCCCCTTCTTCTGCATTTTTCTGCCTTTTTTATTGCCACAGTCTTGCAAGTGTGTCCCACCCAGATTTCCATGGGAAGATCTGCCTCATGAAGATGCATACATGCAGCTACAGTATACATAATTGACTGTATAAATTCGATATGAGGTGCCTGAAATGATTTGTATTAAGCAGTTACCCTGTTGCAGCTGAACTGCCCAATCAATGATCCCTTTCTGGCCTGAAAGACGTTGTTGCATTCTGCTGTCAAAGCATATGACTCAGTCATTTTCTCATGCCATGTGAAGTTGGGGAGCGGATGGTTTTCATGTTTTGTTCTATGTGGAATATTCCATTACAATGAGACGCACTCGGAGGCCCTTTCTTTTGTAGTCCTACAACCCCCTGGATATGCTTTTTTCCAGCTCTGTGAACACTGCTTCTAATGATCTGGAATAGACATGCTGTGCCCTGCTGTTGGTTGTCCCCCCTTTCCCTCTGAAGTTTGCTCTGGGGTAGCAGTTCATTCTAAACTTTTTTTATGTCTCTGGTCCCTTGTTCAGTGCTTTGATTTGACCTGTGACTGTGTCCTCATATCCCCCGTAGACTTCTACTTGGCATTATAGGCACTGGTTTATGTCTAGGCCTATGAGCCAGGGACTTTGCTGTAGTGTTGCTCTCTCCTGTACATTATGCTTGGTGTGAGGTGCAGAGTGTTGGTAATTTATGGCCTGCAGTGGGCAGACTTCTTCCTGCTCAATGTACTGTACACATCAAAGAGTGTTGTGGGTATTAAGAGGGTATTTTCATGTGTCATTCTGCCGAGGAACACTGAAGCCTAGAGTTTGCATTTTTCCTCTCACCCAAAACTGCCACCTGATACCACAAGAAACCAG
>JAJHUR010089002.1:12485-28702 GCA_027495735.1 Lutjanus campechanus | reverse complement strand
GTATGTGTGTGTGTTGGTGCATTCTGTGTGTGTGTGTGTGTGTGTAATACTATCAGAAAGAGATGAAGGAATGATAGAAACATTTAACTGCTCTCAGGGTTGAGGCTGAGAAAGAGCACTTAAAGCCACAATTGAGCAAAAGGAATAATGAAGCATATTAATGTTACATGTGCAGCCCCCATTGATCAGCATCAGTCTAACATTGGACCATTTGATATTTTCCTGCTTTTGATGTGATGAAAGTCATCTATGGTTGTCGCTTTTCCGTTAAACACCTGACCCATTAAAACACTGGAGAAAAAATGCTGTGAAATTAAGGCATAGATATATAGGGAATGTGTGCAAAATCGCTCAAAAAATAATCAAATCGTTGTTCAAAACCTCTATTGTACATTACAAGAAATGAATAACAATAATACAACAATTTAACAACTTAACAGGTTTTAATTACTTGCTCTGAAGTCCTTCATTTAAAGGAATACAGCAAGTAATTATTGTTTTGTCTATTAATTCATCTGGAGATGATTTTTTTTGGGGTTAATAAAATGATTGTTTAATTTATGAAATGCCAGAAAACAGTGAAAATTCCCATCACAGTTTCTGAGTGCAAGGTGCAATTGGTTGTTTTATCTGACTAACAGTCCAAAATCCAAGCAGTGAATTCACAAATAAATAAAGCAGAGAAAGCCAGCACATTTTCACAGTTGAAGACTGAAAATAGTTTAGGCTCAGATCTCTTTTCTTGGTAGAGGACTAAAATGAGCAATTCTAATGTCATATTGATATGGTGTATTCTTACTTTTATCTCTCCTATGTCCCTGTTTTTATTTTTATGTATTATGACCCTTGCATGTCTTAATGGCTTTTAACACCATGCCGGAGGACTACGGTTGGAAACTAGCCTTTGGCTAACACTGGCACATTTACAGAAATGTATGATGAATGTGCACTGTCCTCTCTAAATAAATTTAAAAAAAGAAAAAAAAAAGCAATTGATGATCAAAATTATTGTCATTGACTAATTATTGCTAACTATTCTGCTAATCAAATAATCGTTTTGAGTCATTGTTAAAAAATATATCTACACTGTCTGATTTCAGCTTCTAAAATGTGAATATTTTCTGGTTTCTTTAGCCCTCTGTGACAGTAAACTGAATATAGGGATTGTGGACAAAACAAGATATTTGAAGATATGATCTTGGCCTGTAAGAAACATTTTTCATCATATTCTGACATTTTATGGACTAAACAACCATTTCATTAATTGAAAAAATGATTGAAAGATTATTTGATAATGAAAATAACCATTAACAATAATCATTTCAATACTAATTTGTGTAGAAGTTTGTTGGATGGTAATGATAGCTAGATCATGATAGAATCATCACCATTACATGATTTGGCTAAAAGTAGGGTAAGTGATAGTAAGTATCACTCAGCCCTGTTTGTAATGTTTATTAGATGAGATAAATATTGTTCTAATGCAGGCAAATTAGTGTCACAGAAGTACAACCTGAAAATACTGCATACATTGCGAGAATCTGCTATATGCATTCAGAAGCACAACAAAAAAAATAGACATACACTGTGAATAATATCATATTTTTAGTGTCATAGTGTAGTAATTTGTACACAACTTCATGTCTAATCTCACGTAGCATCACTTTAGATGTGATTTAACCTGTTGCTGGGCTAAATCAGCTTCTGTTAACTTAGATTTGTAAGCCTTTCATAAACTCATATCTGTCTTAACAGTTCAGCAAAGGACAGAAAAGTAATAGTAATATGACAGCTGAAGTGAAAGTCTGAACATCAGTAAACATCCCTTTTAACAAATTAACAAGAGCACCCAAGAGCTGCATACATGTCGAGTTGCAATTAAACTCAATTACATGTAATTTACTGTCAACAAACAGCCAACAGTAGTCATGCTGTCAGTCTGTTCAGTTCTGTTTCACCATGTGTGTTGAAAGAACTGCTTGGTTGTATAACCAAGAACTGTATGTGTATCAGTCTCGGTGGCTTGCAAGTAAAAACAACAGACTCATTTTCCAGAATAATTCTCAGAGAGCATGATGTGCAGATTAAATCATGCGTGTGATAATAGAGACCATATGAGTGTGCCTGTATCCCATATTCACACCTTCCTCTCCTGCTATCTGAAAGAGTAGATTATGTGTTTCCATGGCGATCAGAGTCTTCTCTCTCTCTCTCTCAATGTGAAAGCTGGAGGAGGGTTATGACAGCGGTATCCCTCTGCTGACACTGCCAGGCAATCACCTCATGCACAATCTTAAATCACACAGATTACCTGCAGAGCCACTTCAGAGACTGAGCGGGTTGACAGTTGTTCAGGTCTGTTTATGTCCTCGTAGACGGTCCTTTTACCATGCACTTCTCTGTTTGAGTAAAGGGCCTGTTGGGTTCAGTGTTAGGACTACCGACCCAACAGCTGAAGGGAGGCTCTCAGAGGAACTCAACTTAGATATATCTGAATGTAGGGATTTTTGCATAGCAAGCATTTTCTGCCAATGAGAAGCTATTCTTAATGGTGAGGAACAAAATGCAAGCTGCATATTAGACTCCATTATTAGATATCACATTTTTTTTATCTGGGAGGGCAAAGTCATGACCCACCCTACTCTGCCTCTGCTCTAGTGGCTAGTACTTGTTGCCATCTTTGGTTGTGTTAGATTAGTTTTAGGCATGAGGAGTGATTGGTTAGAATATCATGATTGGTTAGAATATCATGATAAGCCAGTCAGAGGCAGAGTAGGGCAGGACATGACTTTGCCCTTCTGGGAAAGCCCTATGTAAAATACCCATAATTCAGTGCCTAATAAAGTGTCTGTTTTCCAAATAAATAGATACAACTACTCATTTTAAAGTGGCCTTTTATTGTGACCAGGCCAAATTACACCTGTGCAATAATCATAGTGTTTTATCTTGGCAAAGGAGAAGTGCTCACTAACATGTATTTTAAGATCTTGTGAACAGAATTTGAGAGCATATAAATTTTTTGTGTGCATAGAATAAGTTTAGATGTTTTTCAACTTATGAAAAATGGGAGCATAAACAAAAATGCTGTGTTTATATTTTTGAGTGCATTCAAATGTGCCTGGTAGGTCTGACTAAGTTTGTCCCTGTGACTGTCTAGCTCAATCCTAAAAAGCTTCTCTCATTATTTTTAGATTAGGAACACATTTTCCTGTGAAATTTGGGGCGTTTCAGTACTGTTTCAAGTAAATAAACATCTTTAACGTAATTTAAAATGCATTATTTCTGTATTCCTGCAGAGCATTGTTGAGTCAAACTCTATTAGCTTCAAAATAGCTCTCTTCCCACAGCTAGAAACCAGAAAGGCAAGACTATAATCTGTTATGTCATCAAGCAGCACTTATGGAGCTAAGGCTCTGACAATATTACTTGCATTTTTTTATCTTTCAAGTCCCTTTGTAAAAAATGTTTTCTTTGTAAGAAAGAGATTGGAAATTGACTTTATTTCTGGCTGGGTGCATCTATATTTTTGTACGTCCTCTTTATCCTCAAGGCCAGGAGTCCTCTCTCTGCTCTCCCACTCCTGTCATCCTCTGTGTCTTCCTGTCTCTCCACTCTCCTGTAACCTTGAGTAACAGAGCAGTATGTGTCATAAAATGTCTGCAGGCAGCAGTTATAAGCGAGCTATGAGGATTAAAATTTCTGAAATAAATGTTATCTCTCATTTTGAATAGAGATGACTCCTGCTGATTTCAAATTTTCTCCCCTTTTCCAGTTAATTTACGTAAGTAAAAGTGATGTCGGTATGAGCAAAGTAACCGTGAGCGAGGAAATGTTGAGTCATATCAAATAAATGTTAAATATAGTTTCTAGTTTGTACACTAGCTGCGAGGGAGACAGGTCTGTCCAGAAGAATAGTCTGTGCTGCTGTACACACTAACTATGACAGACCGTCAGTTTATATTCCTCCATCCGTGATGGCCGGGCAACTCGCTGATGATGATATGGCAAGTAGAGGAGCGTATCAGCACTTTTGACTCTCTCTCTCTCACCCTGAATCTTGCCTCTCACACAGCAATGTACCAAGCACTCTGACAACACAGTGAAGAGTTTTCATGCTGTACTTCATGAATTATTCCAAGTGTGATAACTTTCTGAGCTAACGTGTAAAAAAACAAACAAAAAACTGCCCCCTTCCCTCTTGTTTGGAATATTTTCTAAGCTTTTTTGCCTCATATTTTCGTCTCTTTAACCACCTATTTTTTTCTTTATTTCTGACTGTGTCTCTCCCAGCCAGTGTCCAAAATTATCATTTTGGCTCATGTGCTGAGGGCTGCTGAGCAAAAAGACATGTTTCTGTCTAGAAAACGAATTCAAATCCCTCCGAGTGAGCTTGTTAAATGTGTTTCTGTCTGGTAGGTCTGCAGAATGTACAGTTTTTAACTAGTCCAATGTTACCGACTAGAGCGAGGCTCCTGGTCTTATCATCACTTCGTTCCCATATAACAGTGGTTCCCAAATAATGTACCCCTTTTGGAATATTTTTTTCAGCCAAGTGGTCCCTGATCAGTGGAAAACATTTTGGTAGAAAAAAATGGCACTATAAAGAGATATAATATAGCTCTGCACAGCGACCATATTTTGTTTACTCTGTTTTCCCTTTCTTCCCCCTTCTGTGTTTTCACCTGTATTACTTCTACGTTTTTGCCACAAATCCATTCTCTTTTTTTCGTCCGTCATTCAACAGAAACTGGCTTCACACTCACTGTGACAGTGATTGCAGTTGTTGCTTTCTTCTCCTGTAAGGTTTTACAGCCATTGACAGTTTTCAGCAGTTAATGAATGCATTGAAAATATTAATATTGAATATGAAATTTGAATTAATTTAATTTAATTCACTGCATTTTCATTTTTTATTTAAATTCTTATAGCTAAATACAGTATTTTAGGCATTATGCATAATTCATACCAGTATCCATTGCAGTACTCCTTTGTACCCCAAGGGGTACTAGTACGTCCATTTGAGAAACACTGCAATGCAGGCTCCTCCCCAAGTACACCATGTAGTTTCTCTGTCTCTGTGCCATAAAATTTCCACCAAGAAGTTCCACAGGGGAGGAACGAGACATGTCCGGCCCACGTTTCAGAATCCAGCATTTGCCCCCCCACACTTTTAAGGTGGAGTTCAGGTGAATCACTAAAACCAAGCTCCTGTAAAACGTCCCCAAGCAATGATTCATTAGGAGTATGATGCACTCACACCAACGCTGGTCTGAGCGTGAATCTTCTACATCAAGTTCAGTATTGTAAACAGCATTGCATATCAATGTCAGGAAAAACAAGTGACACGACAAATAATTTAAAAAAAACATGAATGTCATCTAAAGCGTCAACTTGATTTTGTGTCTTATTGACTTATGGGGACAACAATTTTTGGAAATGGTCCAATATTGAGGGAGAGCACTGCAGCCCACAGAAGCAAAACTAAACTACAGCATAATCCTGCCAGGCAACTGCACACCGTTAAAGTAAAGCAACTGAAAATGCATGTTTTACAACTAGCAGACGCAGATTGTTATTCTAAGTGTCTGATATCATTATGGAAAGAATCTCTACAGGGATAGACCTTTTCTAAAGAATAACATTTTAACAGCTGTGTTATGGCTCTTGGCAATCCCTACTAATCAAAACTAAACCCTTTACAAAACGATCATTTTTAACATCATTGTCATCTTTACTCAAACTCAACAGCAACAAAATAAAACTCACCAGAAACGTCTTGGCTTGTCTTTCCAGAGTTCCAGCTTCCCCCAGCTCTTTGTTGTTTGGTTGAAATAAACTCTTAATTAACTGCATTAGATGCTGAAATATTCTGTCTCTACACGCCATTTCTCCCTGCTGATTTTATAATGTCCAACCTCATTTTTCTCCTCTCCCACACTTTTTACACCTGACGTTGTGAAAGGGTTTATTTTGACCAAAGCAAGTTGAAAAATACCATAGTTACCTTTTAACTTCTTCCACTGAAAAGGTTCCTGTGCATCAGCTAAGGAGGAATTATAATTCCAGCCATGCAAGCTGAATTGCTGTAATACTGTCTATATTTGAAAGCGCATTTCTTAAGCTTGAATTGGGGTTGTGCTGCATGGTGCCAAAGGTAGTGTTGGTAATATGAAAATGAAAACATCAGGTGCTCTTAAAGATTAGAGCCAGTAATTTAATAAAAATGAAAAAAGGAAAAAAAAAAAGTCCTTTATTAACTTGTGGATTGCCTGGTCAGATTTTAGTCCATGACTTAATAAAGATTTTTTATATTCACAAGCAGATTGCCTCAGATTTTTCTGGATTGCCAACAAAAACATAGACTTCCATTAATCGTAGGCTGGACAGTCATTGTTTTTTCATTTTTATTCAAGCTTGAGGTTTTCAAAGAGACATGTAAATGTCTGTGGATCTTTGCAGGGAAAGGTGTCAGAGATAACCATAGATTGCAGAGGAGCCAACATGCACACCCTTCAAATTAAACGGTTCATGGAGCCCTGCATGTCAAACAAGCTGACTGGTTGATCCAACTCAGCTTCTCCAGCACATTCATATTCACATTACCCTTGCATGGTTGCTTATGTGCAGCCTGGAGAAGCATGGTCCGTAGTCCTTAGATCCTTAGTCATGGAGCTAAATTGAACGGAAACATAAATGGTGACTGCACTTAAGTAACACTTTTCTACCTTAATGTACAAAGACCTCTACAATTGGCCTCTCGTTCATCCTTTCACACTCACTCTATCATCGATGGCAGTAGAGCTGCCATGCAAGGCAATGTCCAATGGGTTCACTGTCTTGCCCAAGGACCCTTTCGACATGTGAACAAGAAGAATCAAGATTGAGCTGCCAACCCAGAGATTAGTGGGCCATCCACTCTACCTCCTGTGTGATGATATGTAATGTTATGGAAGATTAGAGTCTTAAAGGGACAGTTCATCCCCAAATACATATTTTTCCTCGGACCTGTAGTGCCATTTATTAGTCTAGATTGTTTTGGTGTGAGTTGCACAGTTTCGAACATGTCAACTTGAGAGATGTCTGCCTTCTCTCGAATATAATGGAACTAGATGTAACTTAGCTTGTGTTGCTCAAAACGCCTAAAAAGAAAAAAGAAAAAAATTGGAAAAACTCAGAAGCAATGCTGCTTTTCAGACATCATGACTCGGTTAGTCAAGTTAATCCACAGACCTACACGGTTTTGTGTAGGAACTACTTTCTTCTTACAGTAGAAAGAAGTGGCTCACAGCAAGGTCTGTAGATTATCTTGAGTAACCGGGTCATGATTTCTGAAAAGAGACATTGCTTTGTGGTGCTCAAAGCACCACAAACTGAGTGCTATGTTGTTCCATTATATTTGAAAAAAAGCAGGCATCTCTAAGAATGATATCTTCAGTACCCTGAAGATGGATAAATGGCACTCCAGGCCAGAGGGAAAATATGCAATTTTTTTTTATTTTGGGGTGAACTGTCCCGTTAATAATACAAAAACTAACACATAATTTCTAACTTTTAGTCTGCCACTTACGATTACAGAAAGCATGAGGGCCAGCTTTGTGATAGCATGTAAACCATAAATTAATGCAGAAGTACAGAAACCAGCCTTCACTTTAAGTTTCTGATGTGGTGGCGTTCCCCTGACTCAGTTACCCCCCCACCCCCCACCCCCTCTGAAAATCCAACCTGCGTCACTGCCACCAGGGAACACTGTGTTTTTGCAGTCCTTAATATACAGTGAGATAATATGCATCAGGTCATTAAAGATGTTGGCAGTCGTACAAAAAATATTTAACATTTCTTTATCCTCATCACACCTCTGCTTGATGAGCAATTCCAGTTTTCCATTTTTGCTGTGTGCTTTGATGAGAGGACACGGCGACCATCATCTCGTCTTTCTTTGGCTGTGTTTCAGTCATCACACGGCTGCCAGTTCTTCCTGTTCATCATCATGACTACCTCGTTGCCCGTTTGTCACCATTACTTTGATATATATCCTTCAAAAACTAGGCCTCATGGCGTACATTCAGCTGGAGCTCACGAAAGTCTGTAATTGTTGACCACAGTAGAATAGTAAGGTACTCAAATGTTATGACCAAGTAGAGTAATATTGACCCTTTTACCTTCTTCAAATGAGCAGTGTATTTATATACCAAGTTTCAGAGTATCATATTTCGGGATTTTTGGGTTGTTTTTTTTTTTTAAGACAAGAACCCTTTTATAATATGTGGAGTGAAGTCAAAAGTTGGCCATGAATTTTGTCTCTTTAGATAACCAGGGCATTTAAATTTTTATCATCCTAAAAAATATACCACTCAGCTATGACAAAGTCTTCTGGCATTTGGTACTTGACAAGTGATCACAGCTCTGTCCCTTCCATCTAGTCCTCTCCCATGTTGTACATCTCCTGTCTTTCTTACTGACTCTGCAGATTCTGTGTACTCTGCAGACACATAATCAGCCGAGGAAGATTCTTCCAATAACCTCCTGGCTGTCTCTGAGTTCCTAACTGACCCTAAGGCCATTGGCCAGCCGAGCTTCGCTCTGCGCCTCCTGTGCCACTTGATCTGCAGCCCGGCTCACTACCGGCACAGCTGCCAGCGTCACTCCGCTCCTCTCCCCCTCTGTTGCACCCTCCCACTCTCACTCGCCTGCTCACTGAGACATATACTCAGAAATGCCAGCAGAGCCCACAAAGATGAGGGCAGCCAATTCATCCTGTATGTTGGCTTACAGATCATTAATTGGGATTACACATTGTGTCTGGAGATAAAATGGTAATGAAAATTTCATATCACAATTGTAGTGACCAAAATTGTCATGTTTTTGTGAAATTGTGCAGAAAAATGTTCAAAAAGTACTGAAACACACTGAAATCATTTCACCAACTTTTCTATTGAAAACCTCTCAACAATTTGAAATGGCATCATGTCCCTGGTGATGTGAATGTTTTCACTGACACAAAACAAACCCAGGTCACAAGGTTTGACTGCATCTGGTGAGACTGATGTTAACTTTGGCTGATACTGGATGGTATTTATACAAGTTCTTCAAAATGTGATAATCAAACATGGCTATCATGATGATTTGAAGCGGTATTACTAATTACTTAATTGCAAATTATTATAAAACCAGTTATTGTTTGATCACTCGTCTCTGCCTTTTTATCAGTCGATACTTCTATAGTGTTATAATAACGGGATCAATAACGTGCACAGATTAGTTATGTGTAAAGGCTGGGCAATATGGGTGAATTCGGAGTTATAGAACTCCTTTTTTCAATATATATGACAGGCCTAATTTTTGAATTTTTGCTATTTCATGATTCATACTGTTTATGATAATGAAATTGATTGGCTTTCTCAGTCATTTGTTTGGTCAATAAAACATCAAACAATAGTGAAACGGTACATCCCAAACTCAAAAGATGTTCAGTTTTTGATACTGAAAGTCTAAGGAAAGCAGCAAATCCTAATGATTAAGAAGAATGGATATCAAACTGTTTTGTATTTTTGCTTGAAAAATGACTTGATGGATCAAAAATTTTTCAATCGGGTTGAGGCTGAAAGGGGTAGTGTAACCTCTGGTAATTCGCCAATTGCCATTGCCGCCTAATAACCATGTAGATGCTAAATCTAATCGTTTCTGTCTGGTTGGAATAAATAAATTCTTTCTGTGCATGTTTGCCCCATCTGGGGTAACATTAGGTGACACCAACAAGTTTGCAGGAGGGACAGAAACATGGTGGTAGCAAAACAAAACTGGTCTGTGGCTACAAAAGATTGCAGAAGTATGTGCCTCTGAGATTGATGCATGATTAGACAGAACAGCAGAAATGCAAATATTATTCCCAGGTCATGATGTGGGTCCATCTTGAAAATTTTGGCATTAATAAGCAAAACCACTTCTCCTATTGTGTTTATGACAGATTAGATGCTTCACAGTGGGCAGAACCACTCACGTGCATGTCAAAGGTTTTGCTTTGGGGCATGTAAACGCACAACTTAAACATAAACATTCACAAGCAGGGCCGGATGATAATTGAATTCACGGCTGAGTCTTGACTGAGTTTCAGGTGTTCAGAGCAGGACACTAATGCAAACTTTAAGTCTGTAGTGTGTGGTTTCATTATTCTATTACTCACCATAGACAAAGGTGGCAGGTTCAGTTTCTTTCTGAAGTTTTGTTTTGTACCTTTCCACCTGTAGGTTATTAGAAGACAGGCCACTCTACTCTACTCTTATTTTACTAGTTTCACCTTTCACTTTAAAGTCCAAATTTATATTCTTAAATCAGTCGGGTAC
Organism: Lutjanus campechanus; assembly: GCA_027495735.1. Taxonomy (NCBI): domain Eukaryota; kingdom Metazoa; phylum Chordata; class Actinopteri; order Lutjaniformes; family Lutjanidae; genus Lutjanus; species Lutjanus campechanus. The sequence goes on along the minus strand of JAJHUR010089002.1, from coordinate 18,362 downwards.
GGTCAGTCAGGTACATTATGTCTCTGTCATAGAATCGAGCAGCTTGTGCATATCAGCCCAACAAGGTAAGGGTTAACCAACTAATTTCAAGGTTAACTTGAATTTTAGAAGTCACTTTGCAGAGATAAAACTTTGTGGATTTTCTAAACATGATATGTAGGGAAGTCTCTGATAGTGTTTCGAGCAAACAAAGGAGAAGAAATTGAGGATAAATTTTGACTCTAATTGGCTGATTAACAACATATGATAACTGATAAATTTGAGGGTAGTCTGCATCTGGAAACAATGTATTTTGATTCATATATTTCTTTTGGCATGTCCTAGTATTTAAATAGTTGGTTACATATGTTTACTGTACCATCTGTTTACCTAATTCTGTCCTATTTGTTTTTGCTTCATCCTGCAGCAGCGGCCCAGTTTTCCCCACAATGATCATTAAAGTTTCATCTTATCTTTAACACTTCTCTTTGAGCTAACGCGGTGAGCTCTGTTAAATATTCACTCAGCTGCTTGAGATGAGACATGCGAATGTTGTTCAGGCTTTGCCCCGGTTCCTCTGTTGAGGAAATTAGGTAACATTTGTTTTGATGAAGCCTCTGAAAGCGAGTGATCATTTTAAAATCAGATCAGCGGCACCTTGGTAAATTGCCACTCTGCTCATAACCCCTTGATGCAGGAATGCTGCCTGAATCAGAGGTTGCAACTGTTATCTTTTCATGACACTGATAAAAGTCTTTTTTTGTCTATGTGCAGTGATATCTGTCTTTTGGAGCCATTAGCATTGTTCTGAATGGGACACAAATGTCTAAGAGGGTATTGATTGCGTGCTAATGTGCTCATTCTGAGCTCAGTCTCTGCTTTTTGGGTCTCTGTCCAGTAATGATGCAGAGTAAAGTGTTTTAACACCTCAGCCACTGAAAAGATGGAGAGGGAGATGGTGGGGGCGTAGAAAAGGACACGAGTCTGTCAGCAATTTGAATTCTCGAGTCCTGTGTTCAGAGCCATGTTGCTATGAAACAAGGGCTGCTCTGTGATTAAACTGTCTTCTATTGTTTCTTAATTGTTGGGGTAATTTGCATGTGCTGTTTTTAAGTTCCCTTATATCTTGGTAGTGAGATTGGCTCTGTGTACATGCACAATAGTAAATTAAAGCTGCTTGTGTTTACATGCACATCTTGTTGTTCATATAGCATTAGTCCATATCTACACCAATGCAGTAAACAAACACACAATAATCAGTGCAGTCTGGTCAGACTGAAATAGGGTTTGAAGCATCTGTTGGTTTCTACTGTCACTGCCTCGTGCACCAGTTACAATTTTAGACTGCAGCAGATGTTTTCTGGCAGCTGATTTACTGCACAGCTACAACAGGTGAATGTCTCCTATAGCAAATATGGAGATTGTAACTGGACCACTTAGAGGTTAGTGGGTCACTGGTCACCACTCTGCATGGTATGTTTGGTGTCAGTGTTTTATTTATGTAGCCCTTTTTGTGAGCAACTCAAGCACAAGACATTTGTTTTTTTTTTGTAATTATGGAACAAAATGACCAGTACACATAATAACAGGGCTGTACCCGACAGTCGAATCGGATTTGGCCGTCCAATATGATGATTCGACAATTAGTTCTGTTTTTCAGATCAGAGCCACACCAAACCTCTGTCAGACTACATTAGTGGTTTTACCAGTAAAACCCGAGCTTTAATGCCTTTTTTTTGTCATTTATGATGTGAAAACATAAAAGAAAGTGTCTGCTCTCCTGCTCATAGTTCAAGTATAGAATCTTAGCTCGCCACAGAGTGTGCAGAGCAGGTGAAGCGCTGTCAGCCATTTCAGCACATGACGTGTCCAGCACACTCCACAGCACACTGGGGTGGCTGACAGCGCATCACCTGCCCTCTGTTTTTCTCACTCCTCTCCACTTCTGTCAGTTAGTTTTGTGGTTTGTGATGATTATGAAACTTTTTATGCAAAGTTTACAGTCTGACATGCCTTTGCATCGCTCTGTGTACAATAATGCAGCTAAAAAAACAGGAGCTGAAACTTGTTTACCCACCACGTGATTTAAGGTCTGCCCACAGGATTTTTCTAGTAAGTGCTCCACGTAAAATAAAAATTTATTTGATTTCCCTTATTTATAATTCCTCATTGAAATGTTATCCATGTGTGTGAAAGACAGTTGCTTGACTTGAAGAATCTCAGTTGACTGATTTGAGTCTTTGACTTTCAGGGAGCAGCATACAGAATATACCTGCACCCACAAATGGTACAATCCCTCTTAACAACCCTACAGCCTCCCACCTCCTGTGGCCTCCATGGATTATTTGACCATAATGAATCAAATGAGGTGTAATATATAGTGTTTCTACGTTCATGACCTATGGAGCTTAAACTTTATTTGTGCTGCTGCATGTGACCACACCTCTGGAGAATTTTGTATTATTAATTTGGGCAGTAGACACCTCAAGGAATACAATATTATGAAAGTGTGTCAGCCATTCTCTGGTGCCAAGACTATGAAGCGGCAGCCATCGTTGGTCTAAAAGTTTTTGGTATTTGTAAAACCCCCATTAACATCTTTCTTTTGACTCTGAGAGTCATCATTAAGTATATGGTATGATATAACCTTATCTGACCATTCAGACAAAACTTTGGATACTTAACCCATGAGGTATTGAACAGAGAGACTAGGGATGGTTCAATACCACTTTTAATACTGCAACAATGAGTATCTTGCAATACCTATACCAATTCAATATCCTGCCTTTTTCCCCTCTATTGAACAACTAAGCTGTTAATAATACATTTGTACGGATGCCCTACCCCTCTAAAAACATCATGCTCAAACTGTGAAACTAATATTCTGCTTCCATTAAGGAAGAAATACACAGCCCACAATATGACTCAGTTATGCAATACTGCTGCTGCTTTCTATTTCAGCTTTTTCCACACACAAAACTTCAGCAGCATTTTGATTAAGCAGCAACATTCAAAGTGAAATTTAAATAAATGCATAATTTGCACTTCGCTGGTTTTCTTTTTTCTACCTTGAGCTTCAAGGCAAACTATGAAGGATTTTCCCAACAACCCACCTTAAGTGTAAGGTGGCACCTGCATCTACAGAGACCTCACCCTCCACCTGTAACTTCTTATTTTCTCATTATTTTGCTGTGCTTGGGTGCTTTACCAACTCAAAACATCAGTATTTTTTAATGTATAAAATGTGTTTCCCTCAATAGAGATGATACAGATGACAATTACTCTCTGAGTACTTGTCAAAAATTGCTTTGGATACACAATTGCCTTTTATTGTAGAGAGGCTCTCAAACACGCATATGAACGTGATTGTTTTTATGAAGTGGATCATCCTACGAAAAAACGATAAATATGCCAATTGTAATGAAACTTGTCAGTGTGGGCATGGTGACAGACATCAGTATTTGACATCCTGGGAAAGAGACTCAACAATCAACTGTCTTTTAGGTTCGTTTACAAACGAAAACTGACAAATCCTACTTATTCTACCTTTTAAAATAACTCCAAACATCATGACAGTACTGCTGTTTAGGTGAGCATTTATGTGATAGTTTAAGGTAATGGATTGTATCAGATTTTGAAAAAAAAAAAAAAACTTTTAGGAAGAAAAAAATGGAAGAAACCTTTTTATAATTTTTAATGTATAAGATGTGTTTTCCTCAATAGAGAGGGTACAGAAGATAATTACCTTCTAAGTACTTGTCAAAGATTGCTTTGTATACAAAATTGCCTTTTATTGAAAAGAGGCTCTCAAACATGCATATTAATAATGTGGCTGTTTTTATGAAGTGGATCATCCTATGAAAAAAATAATAAATATGCCAGTTGTAATCTAACTTGTCAGTGTGGACATGGTGTCAGACATAGGCAGGGCATTAGAGATTTACTCTGCTATGAATGAAGCTACAATAGGGGATTGTCCTTTGCTAAATCAATAGGACTATTCATCATGTTAATGCAGCTGCTGGGGCTCCTTCTCTAATGTGTCTTGGCTAAACGAGAAACAATTTTCAGCAGCAAACATCTTTCTGAGGGAGAGTGGCAGTGAGATGGACCTGAGAACTATGCTGGAAATCTGTATTGATTCACCAGTATGATCTCCGATACACCTGGGTAATTAATGATGTTTTGTCCTAACAGGTGATCATCAACAGCACCATCACACCCAACATGACGTTCACCAAGACATCACAGAAGTTTGGCCAGTGGGCAGACAGCAGGGCCAACACTGTGTTTGGATTGGGCTTTGCTTCAGAGCAGCAGCTGGCCAAGGTGAGAGGAAACATCTCTGCAGTGTCACATGAAGTCACAAAAGCATCTTTACAGCTAAGCGAAGATTCATTTATGTACAACCCCAATTCCAAAAAAAGTTGGGATGCTGCGTAGAACATAAATAAAAACAAAATGCAGTGATTTGCAAAAACTTGCCTTCAGCACGTTCAAAGTTTGGACAGGGGCAACAAAAGACTGAGAAATTCCCAATGTGGAATGCTCAATAAACACCTCTTTGGAACATGTACCAGGTAAACAGGATAACTGTTAAAAGGTGACTGTATCATGATTTGATTTCTATGAGAGGTTCACCACTTTTTTGAAAAACTGCATGGGCAAATAGTCCAACAATTCAACATCTACAATCCATAATATCATTAAAAGATTCAGAGAGTCGGAGAAATCTCCGCAAGACGATGCCAAGGCACATTCTGTACATGTTACAACAGCGTGACTTTGTAATAAAACAGTTCAGGTACTAGACTGACCTGCCTGCTGTCCAGACCTGTCTCCCATTGAAAATGTGTGGTGCATTATGAAGTGCAAAATATGACAGCAAAAACTCCGGACTGTTGAGCACCTGAAGTCATATGTCAGGGAACAATGGGAAAGAATTTTGCTTTGAAAATTTAAGCCATTAGTTTCCTCTGAATATAAGTCAGTAAGCATTTGGGAACAAAGAAAAGGTGATGTAACACAGTGGTAAACATGCCCCTGTCCCAACTCTTTTTTTGGACTGTGCTGTAGGCATCAAATTAGTAATAAACGTATATTTGCCAAAAACAACAAAGTTTATCGATATATTATCAGTAAAAATTAAATAGTCTTTGTACTGTATTCAACTGACTATAGGTCGAAAGGGATTTGTAAATCATTGCATTCCATTTTTATTTATGTTTTATACAGTGTCCCAACTTTTTTTGAATCAGTTGTATCTGTCTTAAAACTAAAGTGTATAATTGAACATCAGACTGGGGAGATGAAACAATCACAAAAGGATTTAAGGGTATATCTGATTCTATCACAAGATAATTGGCTCCATGATGTTCCAAAACATTTTTAAGATGAACCACACTGCGTTTGACATTTCAGCTTGTATTGCCACTAATCATCACAACTCTTTTAACGTCTCTCTCATATTTTCAGTTTGCTGAGAAGTTCCAGGAGGTAAAAGAAGCAGCCAAGCTAGCAAGGGACAAATCTCAAGAGAAGGTGGAGACGTTGAGTAATCACTCCCAGGTAAATTATATCTCTGTGCTGTCTGAAATTCTGATTCAGTACAACACCTCTGTTGTCTAACCGTCTCCTCTACAGTCATTGTTGGCCTCTACAGAGAGAAAAGTAGCAGCACTGCGGAGGAAATGATAAACTGGAGCATTTCAGCTTAGCTCACTTTCCTTCACACAATACAAAAGGGTACAGATTCTTTATTTAGAAATGGCTTCTGGCATAATCAAGTATTCAAATAGTTAAGTTCAAATATTTATATGAACACAAGTCTATGAAGCTCTTGTTGAATATTACAAGTCAACACAACAACAGTGTGAATCATCATCAATGAGAGGTCAA
>JAJHUR010089002.1:0-12465 GCA_027495735.1 Lutjanus campechanus | reverse complement strand
TTTAAGGTAATGGATTGTATCAGATTTTGAAAAAAAAAAAAAAACTTTTAGGAAGAAAAAAATGGAAGAAACCTTTTTATAATTTTCAATGTATAAGATGTGTTTTCCTCAATAGAGAGGGTACAGAAGATAATTACCTTCTAAGTACTTGTCAAAGATTGCTTTGTATACAAAATTGCCTTTTATTGAAAAGAGGCTCTCAAACATGCATATTAATAATGTGGCTGTTTTTATGAAGTGGATCATCCTATGAAAAAAATAATAAATATGCCAATTGTAATCTAACTTATCAGTGTGGACATGGTGTCAGACATAGGCAGGGCATTAGAGATTTACTCTGCTTTGAATGAAGCTACAATAAGGGATTGTCCTTTGCTAAATCAATAGGACTATTCATCATGTTAATGCAGCTGCTGGAGCTCCTTCTCTAATGTGTCTTGGCTAAACGAGAAACAATTTTCAGCAGCAAACATCTCTCTGAGGGAGAGTGGCAGTGAGATGGACCCGAGAACTATGCTGGAAATCTGTATTGATTCACCACTATGATCTCCGATACGCCTGGGTAATTAATGATGTTTTGTCCTAACAGGTGATCATCAACAGCACCATCACACCCAACATGACGTTCACCAAGACATCACAGAAGTTTGGCCAGTGGGCAGACAGCAGGGCCAACACTGTGTTTGGATTGGGCTTTGCTTCAGAGCAGCAGCTGGCCAAGGTGAGAGGAATCTCTGCAGTGTCACATGAAGTCACAAAAGCATCTTTACAGCTAAGCGAAGATTCATTTATGTACAACCCCAATTCCAAAAAAGTTGGGATGCTGTGTAGAACATAAATAAAAACAAAATGCAGTGATTTGCAAAAACTTGCCTTCAGCACGTTCAAAGTTTGGACAGGGGCAACAAAAGACTGAGAAATTCCCAATGTGGAATGCTCAATAAACACCTCTTTGGAACATGTACCAGGTAAACAGGATAATTGTTAAAAGGTGACTGTATCATGATTTGATTTCTATGAGAGGTTCACCACTTTTTTGAAAAACTGCATGGGCAAATAGTCCAACAATTCAACATCTACAATCCATAATATCATTAAAAGATTCAGAGAGTCGGAGAAATCTCCGCAAGACGATGCCAAGGCACATTCTGCCAAAAACAACAAAGTTTATCAATATATTATCAGTAAAAATTAAATAAATAGTCTTTGTACTGTATTCAACTGACTATAGGTCTAAAGGGATTTGTAAATCATTGCATTCCATTTTTATTTATGTTTTATACAGTGTCCCAACTTTTTTTGAATCAGTTGTATCTGTCTTAAAACTAAAGTGTATAATTGAACATCAGTTTGGGGAGATGAAACAATCACAAAAGGATTTAAGGGTATATCTGATTCTATCACAAGATAATTGGCTCCATGATGTTCCAAAACATTTTTAAGATGAACCACACTGCGTTTGACATTTCAGCTTGTATTGCCACTAATCATCACAACTCTTTTAACGTCTCTCTCATATTTTCAGTTTGCTGAGAAGTTCCAGGAGGTAAAAGAAGCAGCCAAGCTAGCAAGGGACAAATCTCAAGAGAAGGTGGAGACGTTGAGTAATCACTCCCAGGTAAATTATATCTCTGTGCTGTCTGAAATTCTGATTCAGTACAACACCTCTGTTGTCTAACCGTCTCCTCTACAGTCATTGTTGGCCTCTACAGAGAGAAAAGTAGCAGCACTGCGGAGGAAATGATAAACTGGAGCATTTCAGCTTAGCTCACTTTCCTTCACACAATACAAAAGGGTACAGATTCTTTATTTAGAAATGGCTTCTGGCATAATCAAGTATTCAAATAGTTAAGTTCAAATATTTATATGAACACAAGTCTATGAAGCTCTTGTTGAATATTACAAGTCAACACAACAACAGTGTGAATCATCATCAATGAGAGGTCAAGGGTCATCTACTTACGTCACCACATCACAGCAATTAAAAGGATAAGGAAGCCAGTAAGTAATAAAATAATAAAAGTTTCTCGGTTCCTTCACAAATGACCTCAGATCAGTAATTCTGAAGTAAACAGCGTTGATTTGAGGTAGATCCAGCAGTCACTGCTCGGTCACTGGCTGCCAGGCCTGCTCTCTGCCTCCATCGGTCCAGATGGCATGAATCAGGCTCAGCTCTGAGACACACAAAGCTGCTGGGCCATATGACATGATGAATACTGGCAACAGTTTTTCCTCACCCTTCCACTGTCATGACTGACGTGTTCAGGGTGTTTACAGTGTTTCACCCGAAAGAAGCCCACGGCTCTTTTCTTCACAGTCAGAGCTGGATTTGTGAGGCACATTTATAGATTTAACCCATCAGACCTTTAGAGAGCTGCAGGTAAGCTTTGACAGAATCAAAACCTGCCCAGAAACATAACAAGTCTCTCCCTCTGTCCCCCGCCAGGAGTCTGGACGTGAGACGCCATCAACCAACCAGGCATCCAGCATTAATGGGACAGATGATGAGAAAATCTCTCATGTCAGTCCAGAGGCGGCTGTGCTGAAGAGCGAGAACGAACGTCTCAAGAGCGTGGTGGAACAGAGGTAAGATTTCATTTCACAGAAAAATCAGAAGAACCTCTTCAATGTGCCTCTAATTTGGTGTTGATGTGCCTCCCCCTTCCTGACAAAATCATCTTTCTATATTTAATCAATTACATAACTACATGTGATACATTCTTTTTAATAAATCTATTTTATTCAGCAGTTAAAGAACAGCTACTCTTAAGCAACAGTTAAACTTCAGTTAAACTTACGATGTCAACTAAATCTAATCTAATCAAATTTAACAGGGTTAGTTAAAGTGTAATGCATTCATTTAAATGATTCTCTAGAATTTCCTAACTCATTTTACACTCCTGTTATTAGTATTAAGTATAGCACATATCTATTCCTTTCTCTTGCTGGGCTGTGTGTTGACAAGAATCTGGTGATGCAATATGTATCATGGGGTTATGATCCAATATATTGCGATACACTATACTATGATACTCTGAGCAAGGTGATTTGTTATCTCTTAAACTAGTTTTAGGAAAACTGTTAGCGTATAAAGAACATACCCCCATATGCTTAAAATCTGAGTTAAGGAAATTTTACTTTTGTAAGAAATCAGAACAGTGAAGATAGATAAGCACACTGCTATCTAGACATCAGGAGTTTAAACTAGGACTGCAACTCACAATTATTTTCATTACTGATTAATCTGTCAAGTTACTTTCTCAAGTAATTGATTAGTTGTTTGGTAAATAAAGTGGTGAAAAACATTGATCACATTTTCACAAAGCCTAAGGTGACGTCTTATATTCAGCTTGCTGTCATAGAGAGGTATAGAATACAACTTCTTTCTCTTCTCCTATTTTTTTATTCTGGAATTGTCTCATCATGACCAAATAAATAAAAATTCCCACAAATTAGTCTGCAGCTGGTGATAATGTGTAAACTTTATAAACATATTTTTCTGGATTAGCAACAAGAAATGCACAAATGTTTGGGATCTGGTTATTTAAATGTAAACTAAGCAGAGTGGATACTATTTGAAGAGTCATGTGATTATAAGGACTCACTGTATGGCTCTTATCCAATCACAACGCTCTGTCAGAATCAAATATACATATAAAACCTCCGTATTTACGGCCTTTCATCCTGGGGCCATTACAGTCATTAAAAAGATGGTGATCTAAAGGTATCTGCCAAACACATGGGTTTTACTAAAGCATGTGAACAATTTGACGTCCCCATGCCTATCATTCATTTTTACTGAGTCATTCAAATGGTCTCATGATAGCAGCAAAATTCACTTCAAGGGACATCATATCATTTTAACTCCAAACTCCTTCTAATTGTCTCTGCACCAAACTGTGCTCAAATGTCCTCCCTCTTCATTTTATTGCTGCTGGGATGATATCATGTCCCCAAAGGCCTCAGAAATCATCTGATCTAATCTAAAAAGTGACGCTTCTCCACTCCAACATTTTGGTTATGTGGCCTTTATAATCCAGATGCTGAGTGTATAAATCAATAATTGCATGAAACACCAGATGTGACTCCAGATGGGATTAAAGTGACCCCAGGGCATCAGAGTACATTTAGCCAGAATTAGCACTGGGTAGCACCAAAAACATCCCTGACATATTTCATCCAGATGGGGATAAAAGGCTCTGAGGTAAAGAAAGACCAATTAGCAGACCTGCCCTGGCAACACTTAAGAATAATGAACATCAGCATGAGATGTGGATAAGACTTTACAGGTCCAGTCATTTCCCCGAGAAAGGGTCTGATATATAATCATAAATTCTTAAGAAGGCTACTAGACAGGACAATGTAATATGGAGACTGAGATTTCTAATAAATGACTAATGAATGAATACTTACTGGGTTGATTTCTGATACGCTGTATATCTTTATCCATATTTTATATTTTCCTAATACCTAACGTAGTTAGTACTTTAATTCCTTTTTTATCTTTATAGTGTGAAACGTAGTAGAATGATATAAAGTAACAAAATAATGTATTTTGAAAGAGAATACATCTACTTCAAAACATTTTTGCTCTTATACTCTATTAGGTAAAAATGTTGATGCTTATCTCTTCATATTGATCATTTAGCATATAAGAACCAATATAATGTCCACATACTGTATATTTTCTTCTCTATTATTATGCTGCCTTTCTAACATATTGTTGTCACTGTTGGGCAGAAAGATGTCCAAAACAGTTTCAGGAAAGGAAAGAAAACCCTTTGTTTCTAAAATAATTGAGCACTTTGTCGTCAAAGTCAGTTGCTCTTTTTAATGCTTTTCATTGGTTAAATATTTGTAAAATCCACAGACGGATGTAAAGGGTGACCAGTAACATTGATTTATGGGAAAAAAGAAAACAATATGGAGATTCAAGGTTTCCGCTGTCTGTATATTGTTGTAAAATCGCATGATTTAAAAATGGTGCCTACTAACTATTTGCCTGTCTCTTCACTTCATGATATCAATAGGACATGCACACAAAGCATTTCCCTTTAAGCTCAGAGGAAAGTGCATGTTGCCAAAACGTTAGCTTGGGAGCAAATTCTATGTTGCATAAACATCATTATTAAGTGTTTTTCCCTTCTTTGCAAGTTATTAAACTTTTTACCTAAAGAATATTTACTTGGGTTTACACTCACAAATACAGTTTAAGAAATTCCTTTGGACAACTAACTGAACTCAAGCAACTATCTCTGCCTTATAATTAGCACCAAATTGGAAAGTTCTTTGGAAACATCTGAGAGGATTATTAGGAAATTTCAGATCTGTAAAATTAAGGTTTTTCATTGTTTGTTTGAAACATTGGTCTCATAGCAGTGCATCAAGGTTACATGTATCGTTTAATTTCTCCAGATTGTGGTTGTAAAACACAATTTGCTCCAACATTGTTCCCTGTTTTTCTTGGCCCTTTTCGCGCCTTCACACAGCTTTGGGATTTTGTTTTGTGGAAGTGTGTCACAGCAGTGAAACAGTCGAGGACTGCAGAATGCTGCGGTGCAAGTCTGTCCACATTTGATGGAGAGCAGCACACTTCAACCCAGCCATGCATAAGGAAGGGAACAGCGATGCATACTAAATATACATCACAACCTCTCCAACCTTATTGATAAGACAGTAACACACTCAGTCTGTGGTATGAAAAGATAACAAACTGCGTGATGGTGCGGTGCAGCTCATTAGACCTTTGAGAATTTTCCCTCTTCTTTTCTTTATGGTTTAAATATCTCTTGTCAGTGTGATGTACATCACAGCTAATTAAATAGTTATGACTGGGAGGATTTTGAAGCATTATGTGTCATGTCAGTGGGCACGAGCCCCAGGCATCTTAACACTAACCTGTCTAAATTTTCCTTCCCATTAATAACTCCTTCTGGATCTCTCTTTCTGTCTCTCCTGTCTGGCAGCAACACCAACGCCAAGAAGTGGGAAACAGAGCTGCAGACTTTAAGAGAAAATAATGCCAGGCTGGTGGACGCACTGCAGGAGTCTTCAGCTAATGTAGAGAGCTGGAAGAAACAACTTAGTACCTGCAAGGAAGAGAGTGACACGCTCAGGCAAAAGGTAATGCAGTCATGCACTCCTACAGGAGAGTAAAACAATATAAAAAAAACCCATCAATCCTGCTCACTGAAACAGTGATTGGTTAGAAACACTGTTGCTTTTTGTATAAAAGGAACAAAACAGCACCTCAAACTGTCACAAAATGAACAGATTCATACTTTGGTTAAACTGTTACTTAAAATCTCTGCAGAGGGTTTCTCCAGTTTCTTCACTCTGAGTGAGCAAAGTACTGTACATTTTATTAGCTTCTGTGTTCCCTGCACCAGAGTCCACTATAAATAGAATCATTTTAGTTTCATAATCAATGTGGGCTGTTACTGCAGCTGGGCTGGTGTTGCAATGATACATTTTGTAACTTGCTGCAAGTTTATTTTTAATTGCTGGTGTCACTTTTCAAGATGACACCACTTTTAATAAATAACATGTTCCACAAATATGAATTAACCAATGTATGATGGGTACGGTAAACAAAGGGAACAAGAAGAGACAAACAAACAAAGGGAAGAGAGAACTTCTGCACACTGTTCTTTTACCTGAAGCAAAAAAAGATACAATATTTTGGGCCTTAGAACTTCATCAGGTAGAGCAGAGGAACAAAGAACATACCAGGCACATGAAGTCAACACATTCTCAGCTCGTAGACTGTGAGCTGTCAGGCAATCAGTCCCACAGAATGTATGCATTTACCTAAATAGAAGCCACATCCCACCCTCTGTAATAGACATTCACTATGGGATGGACGGCAGCTACAAGGGGTGTCGCGATTTCAATTCTAAATTGAAAATCAATCGAAATGAGCTAAATCAAAAATGAATTGAACACAAAAGCAGGATCTTCAATTCTCCCAGTATTTTTTTTTTCTCCAACCCCGCGACTGGCGCCTGTCCAAAGGACAAGGAAAAAAACAACACTTCAAAGACAACACAGCTTACCGATAGCCTGCACTTCTCTATCAAAACTCAGAATCAGAAATACTTTATCGATTCCTGGGGAATCAGAAAAGAGTTTGAAAATGTAAAAGACTGTTGTGAGGGCATAAAACCCATGATCTATTGATCCTTACACATCAACACTCAAAAGTCTAACAATGGTATAGCCATCAGTACCAAAAAACATATATTTAAATCAAATTATGACCTTAAAATCTCATTTCAAATTGAATTTGACTTTTGATTTGGAAAATCGTGACACACAGCAAATACATCAATTTATATACAAACACTGATATAAATAAGATTAAAATCACTACATACAACATCATATTGATGTCATTATTATTATCAATAATAATAATGGGTGAATGGTAGACCTCAAGGTAACACTATCATAATTTCATAATTTTTTGGCTACCCCATGAATTAACCTCTAAATAGAGGGTATGAACTAATGTCACTTTCCCACCAGACACACCCCGTCAGTCAGACTAAGTGGCAAAACATCCTGCAAGATGGTTGCCTTAGTAGGGGAAAATACGAGACCGAGAGTCAATTATCTGCATAAATTAAAGGCAGTTGGACTCATCGGTGATCCTTACAATTTACTGAAGACACAGTGATTCATGAACATTGACATTTCGGACAGGAATCGGGCTTTCTGACATTTATATGGACCTGAAGGTGTTCAGAAGTGGTCACTTGGTTGTAACATAATTTCAAGGCAGAGTTTGTTTGAAATTAAAGTGACACCAAAGAATATTCTGGTTGTATGTGGACAGATATTTTTATTTTATGACATTATTGGAGGGCACTCAGTGGGTGTGACCACAGGCACTCACAGGCACTGACATGTGCAGACCCTCTTTTGACTGTAGGCCATCATGGTACAAACTGACCCACATTCAATCATATAATAGTAGAGACAGGAAAACCTAAAGAGAAAGGAAATATCTTTTCATATAGGAATGTAGACAATCTCATGGAAGCTTAGAATAGAAATACATAATCATAAGGATGATAGAGACCATGTATAAAAATCATCCATACAGAGCAATACCTGAGCTATAGCAGAAAATTCATCATTCTCTTCACTTGTCTATTGATTTTTTCCTCCTACGCACCTGTCTACAAGAAACTGAGGGTGTGCCTGAGCCTTTACATTCAATGCTTGAGCACAATAAAAACTTTTTTTTTTTTACAAACCACTTCTCCTTCTTTTTTGCTCTTTGTGTAGATTGCAGAACTAGAGGCTCAATGCAATGAAGCCGATCAGGAGAAGCAGAAAAACGCCCAGCTGAGTGTGCGAGTGCAGGAGCTGGAGGCTGAGCTGCAGGACAAAGAGCAGGTGAGACGTCTGCATTCACATTTGTCTCAAAACAACGGGGCCAGTGTTGAGAGCAGGGCTGTCTGTGAGAGTTTGTAAAACAATGCTTTTTTTGTAACACAGGTGGTGTTTTAACTTGAAAGTTTATGGTTCATTCAGTTCCCTTCATCCTCTCTTACATCAAAGAAATCACAGTTTTCGGGCCAACACTCCACCCCTTCATCTCCTGAAGTTACAGATCTACTTTCTCTTCTATTTCACCGCACACCAGCACTTTGCCTCTTGTTCTTACGCAGTACCGCTCCTCTCCCTCAGGAGGTGATTATATGTTCCTAGGAAATGATGGGTTTTGTTGTGGGATCTTGGGTTTTGTGTGGATCAATGTTTTATTTTCGCCTACCCGGCTAAACCCAGACCTCACACCGGCCATTGTTGCTTTTTTCTCTCTCAATTTTCAGAATTTCCGTGCTGATTATTATTTCAGTAATTTACTTGATATTTGTCCTATTTTGGCACAATTGAACTCCACTGTGAAAATGGTCAGACCGGGGAAATGTAAATTCATCCACTGACTTTGTCTGTATTCAGAGCAGCAGGGAATTTTGGCTCAAAAGCCATTAGCGGCATCACCTTATGTCTACTGCATCAGTCATCCATAATCCAAACTAGCTGACTGTCAGCTCAGCGGAGCCTAATGGTGCTGTTATTTCTAATGAGGATGAGCCCTGCGTGGCCACACAGTCTTTTGACCTTTGCTCACTGCTGGTTAAACGCTGTTTCTGCCTGCAGACAAATGATTAGGACTGACTTCTGGCAATCGTTGTCTCACTGCCTTTTTCTACAATGACTGTGTCTCCTTTTCATGACATTGATGAGGTGACAATCACACGTGTGAAGCAGAGGAAACCATGAACAAATCAAATTCAGTTACCTCAATAAGAAAAGAGAAGAATTTCTGTTTCAATAGAAAAAGACAAATTTTTTTTGGTTCACTGTGGCTTTTCAAGTATGTAGTGCAGTGATACTCGATTTACGGCCAGTGGGCCAAATTTGTCTCCCAATAGTGTTGGTTGGCCCTCCAATCATTTTCTAATTCACAATTAAAATAAATCAATCTATTAATTGATTTCCTTTTTTGTTCATACATTAGTAATTGATCAATAATAATTCAACAATAATGTTCCCTGGCTGTTACTTGGGAAGAGTGAATAGCACATTATTTATTTACTATAAATAATGTGCTATTCACTCTGTCCTTGGTAAGATCAGTTTGTGTTTATGATAAGTGAATTTGAGCGATTGCATGATGGAAGGTGTTCCACTTATGTTTATTAACCTAAGCATTTACAACTAAAATGCCATTGCAGTTATTAAATGCAGAAAAATATCTGATTTATCTGTCATATAGGCCTAGTATCAATCCATGTACCTGGTGCATTTAGTTAATAAGTCAGTTAATTAGAAAACAAAGAATTTCAAAGAAAGATGAGTTATGGGCTTTTTAATGTTTATTCATTTATCTGATAAATATTATTAACGTTTGTTTATTAAATGTCCCTTGGCCTCCTCTCACTTTGCAAAAGTTCCCACTGGGCAAAGCAAATATCACTGATGTAGTGTATATTTGGTCGAGTCCTTCACGATATTTTTTACAGTGCAATCCCCCCCAAAAGTGACCAATAGACGAACTGCTCTCTGTCAGAGTTTTTGGAGCAGGTCATAGATCTAGGGCCTCATTTCAGAAACTAATGAAGTCTGAAATCTTATCTCAGTTTAGAATGACATTTAGGAATTCTGGTGTTACAAAAACATGTTTCCTAACTGCATTTAGAAAAAATCCTATTTTATCGTAGGATAGGATTTTAACTATAGCGTGTTCATGTCACATCATCAATCCAGAGGTCAGCCATTTTGGAGGTACTGACAGTAAACAACACATCTGAACTCGCACCTGTTCCTGATTATTAGGTGCCTTGAAATGGGGTGGGATTTATGGTGTTCATGAGAATTCATATGACCATCTCCTTGTGGCAATCACAACCTTGTAGGTGGAAATCCTCTTTCCTGAATGCTCTTTTCGGAAGTCATGAACACAACTTTCCACATAGTAATTACAAGTTCACCAGTTCCATTTGAAGGCAGCAATTGCTACTCAAAATGGTCAATTTTGATCAACCAAATTGTAATAATAACAAACTAATTTCTCATCGGTTGACTTAATAAATTGGTTGAGAAGTGACATTTTATTTGCTTATGACAGACTGATCGTCTTTTTTGCATTTTGATCAAAAAAGTTAAACTCAGAATCCTTTAAGTCTTAGATATTTAGTTAACTGTTAATAATGTAAAGATCAGTCGATCACCTTGCTTGACTTTCACAGTACACGTCATTGACAAGCTGATACTGTGCCTCTCTCACCCATCCACACACCATCTGGTTGATAGCTTCTAAACCTTTGCAATATTTAAGGTCTTCAGCTGTGTATGGGCTCGGCGAAAAACAGAGGGAGTTCACTATGTCTGGATGGGAAATTGAGGGCAAAATTGTCGGGTCGTCATTCCAAGACAAAGGAGCCAGCTCGTATGGATCTTCACCACCTTTTAACCATAGTTTCTCAAAATATCATGACCTTTCCAGCTGACCAGGTCCTTCTCTGAAGGATTTAGCAGCTTCACAAGTTTTTCTGAACTTTTTCTGTGGTTTAGACATCCTAAAGTTGGGTGCTAAACTTTCAGAATGTAACCTATTTTGCTAACAAGAAAAGTTCGGACTGCATAGACCCTGTCCTAAACTCAAACTGTCAAAATGGCAACGCCACTGTTATTAGGTCTGTATGACAATGAAGATGGAGAACAACATGAACATTGGCAGGCTACTCAGACCAAAAAAACTGTGATTTCCTCTCTTCTGCGACACAATTAATGCCTCTGTCTCATCAAAAGTAGAATTTAACACCTGTCGTTCCTTGTCCATTATAACAAGCAAGCTAGCCAGTTACATGTGAAGTGAGACAGCTGAAGGATACAGGCAGTCTTGTGTACATTCTACACACAGATGCAGGCATGACAGTATGAGTGCCAACTGAAGAATCAAGTTTACAGCTCTAGTTAGGATTTCTTAAGTTAAGATATGAGGTCTGAGATAGGATAGGACACAGCCGTGAGTTTAGGAATTGCTTCTGTAATAAGAGGACAGGATTTTTTCTATCTTGGAAAGTAAAGTTAAGATAGTACAAGCAGTTAGGAAACTTTTTTTCCCCTAATGATTCCCCTTGACACTGCAGCAAATCAAGCTTTACACTTTCTCTAAAATGTGTATAATGTTGCAACATTTTTCTCTGTTATCAGTTAGTCTGTCCATTAAGTTTGGGTCTATGAAATTAAAAGAAATAGAGGAAAAAAAGAGTCCCAAGGAGGCATCTTTAGAGGCAATTGTTGCTTCAAGTAACAATTATTTTCATTATCAGATAATCTGCTGAATGTTTTCTTCATTAATCATTTGGCATATAAATCACCAGAAAATCACATTAACAGTTTCTTAGTGCTGAAGGCGATTCCATCAAATATCTTGTTTTGTCTGATCAAGAATCCAGTGACTACAAATTTACTGTGATATAAGAGAAGAAAAAGCAGAAAATTCTCACATTTGAGAACCTGGAACCATCAATTGTGTGTCATATTTGCTAGAAAAATTGACTTAAAGGATCGATCGATAATAGTTGCAGATTAATTTTATGTCTTGACTTATCTTTGAAGCTCTAGTCTTTATATTGCTTTAGTCTGATGAAGAAATCAGAACCCAAAGATTTTCAATTTACAATCAGATTGAAACACAGACGATGAGTGTGTTCACACATTTCAGAAGCTGGAACAAGCAAATGTTTTATACTTTTGCCTGATAAATTACTTAAATGGTTAATGAATCATTGAATGTGTTGTCCATTCATTTTCTGTTGATTTTTGTTTTGTTTGAATTTAATAGTGTTTATTAGTGTTGCAAAATGATGACATTTATAGCTGTGCTGCGTGAAGACCTTTCTTAATTCCCTGAGGTAAACTGCGTCTGGGATATTCTAGTTTAGC
>JAJHUR010089000.1:15482-29083 GCA_027495735.1 Lutjanus campechanus | reverse complement strand
TTTTTTTTTTGTTTTTTTTTAAATCAACAACCTGCTGTGACCTGGATTTGCAGCTATTCAACTGTGGCCCTACCTCTCCTGCTGACTCAATGAATAATAAAGAACTGTGTCATCTCCATACATATGGATTCTGCACTTAGCCCACTGTGTTGGGAGGTCATTTATACTGTATATATGCAGAACTTCAAAGGGCCGAGTACACCTCCCTGTGGGACACCATGAATGCATGGGTCTAGGTTGGACAGGCCAGTTTTTGAACTGAAAAGGTTCTTTGTGGACAGAAGTCAAAACATTACATTGTAGTAAAGTTTAATCAAGTGTTTACTCATGTTTAATCTCCCAATCTTCCAGTTTTATTATTATTTTTGCCTTATGTATTTTTTGGACATCATAATTGTTAGTCTGATTATGTTCATTGGCTATAAGTAAGTATAAGTGCTATGTTTTTGTATCATTCATAACCTGAATAAACTGAATTGAATTGAAAAATGTTAAATGCACCATGACATGTAGGAGCACAATGTTATTTATTGTTATGCTGATAAAAATGTCATTTAGATGCCATTAAGTTTCTCTCGAAGTGTATTTTGCTGTTGCAAACTTTTAGTGCAGTGGAAACCACTTAAAGTGATCTCAGATACACTGATCTATTACAAACTGGACAGAATCATTCCTAAACAAATGTTGATAAATAATGCAGTTATAGTAATAATGAAGTCTGCTTACAGTGCTCATTTTGGGGTTTTTCATGCATGATAACAAATGAAAATATTGAAATATGATATTTAGCCTTGTGGTAACCCGTCTGCTTCCCGCTGGCTACCTGAGGCTGGTGCAACACCCTCACTGAATCATGACGGGAAAATAGAAAGCAATTTTCTCTCAATGAAAGCCCTGCTTGACAAACTGCCAAAAACGAGCCAATAAGATGCAGCGGTGAAACTCGGTGTTCCTCAGACTACCTTGTATAGTCTCAAACAATGAGAAATCGTCTGCTCACGGTGGAGACAGAAAAGAAACAAGGAAGGGAAAGCCTGGTCACGTGATGTCCCATTACGCAAACCTTTGGTGAGGGAAAAATAGCAAAGCTGTCCGTTTCATTACTTTATAATCAAATAATAAATGTGTAAATGTCAATTAGATAGTAATCTGAGAAATTTAGGAAATTTGGTTATAATCATCATCTGCCTGTCGTGATTAATTTCACCTGGACAGATGTGATGATGTGTGATAAGTTTCCACTGCAAAAGTATGTCTTTGTCTAGACTAGTGGTTTTCATGACCTTTACTGTAATTAGTCAGTTCATGTGGTTTCTAACTATATTTACCTTCTTGCATAAATTACAGTACTGTTATGGAGGAGGCAGATATTTGATCAGCAAGCTCAACTGCACAGGTGGAAAACTAGTTGCTGAACTCAGCTGCCATTTCCTCAGGCCTATAGACATTTGAGGTCACTTGAACAGCTCTGGTTTCCCTTTTAAGACTGTTTATTACTTTACACACACAGCTGGTTTTCACTTCCTTCCTGCAGGCCTTAAAACAT
The DNA here is from genome assembly GCA_027495735.1 of Lutjanus campechanus. Lineage (NCBI taxonomy): Eukaryota > Metazoa > Chordata > Actinopteri > Lutjaniformes > Lutjanidae > Lutjanus > Lutjanus campechanus. The sequence continues at coordinate 27,537 of JAJHUR010089000.1, read as the reverse complement.
ATATTTTTCTTCTTTTTTCTTACCAATGCTGTGATTTTGCTCCGTTGTAATTTCAGCGAATCCCACTCATTTCCATTGTTTGTTGAAATGACAGTTCTTCTTGATGTATTTCCTTGTTCACGACAGCTCTAATTATTGCTGTCCTCCGCTCTCTCTTTTACTTTCCTCTGCATGAGGGACACATGCAATCATGCAATCCATAATACCGAGCTTGGAAACAGGCTCATGCTGTATTTACATCATGACATTTTAAGGTTCAGTTCACCCAAGAGATTCTGTGTTTTGCACGCGCGTTTTGAGATGTCAGTTGGTGAGATTTCCGTCGCCCCGATACAACGGAGGTGGATTGAAAATTTGTTTTGCGGTGGGGAAAAATTCAGCAGCAACATGAAACAGAGCAAATAGAAATCCAAATAAAACTGCTGACAGCGAAGTCTATGGATGTCTCTCTCTTTCTCACATGTGGGCGTATCTTCTTGTCTAAGCTGTTACTGTGTGTCATGCTAACACGCACTGAGCCAGCCAGTTATGAGCACCAGGAAGAGTTGGTAGGAGTGTAATCTGCTCCCGAGAGCCTCCAACCACTTCCACTCTACTGGAAGAGAGCATGCCTCGAAGAGGGCAGACACTCTTGACACTGACTCATCTTGTATGTGCAGAGGGGTGGGAGGGTGAAGTGGTGGGGGTGGGTTTGTGGTTAGTAGGGCAAGTTTAGCGCAGCTCACACCCTGAAATGACTGATTGAGAGCGACAGAGTGACGCTCGGCTGGATGAATGGAGGCTCGGGTGGATTTCATGCCCTGTGAAAGCTCCTTTACAGTGGGAAGAAAAAAGATAAATAACTAAAAACCCATTCCAGTGGAGTTGGATACACTTAAGCTATAGATAGACACTCTAAGGAGATTAAATGAAAGCAGAGGCACTGCATGGATGTATCCTATACATATAGTGGGGTGTTTGTGTGCAATAAAAAAAAGCTGTAATATCATCTTTCAGTGAAACATGTATTATGATGTGTGGGAGTGTTTTTATCCCCTAATTCTATCTTACCAACATCCTGTTTTCATTGGAATTTCTTTCATTTCTGTCAAAAGCAGAAAAAAGGGATAGTTCTGATTATTTGAAATGGGGTTGTATGAGGTACTTATCAATAGTCAAGCCCCCAGTTTGGAGAATCAGTGAGGAATACCAGTGTGGAAGCTAAACAATGTGATCTATATCAGTTTAAGTGTATATATTCAGAATGTTGTCACTGCTTTATCTTGCTGTCAGACAGTCTTTTCCAACAGGAGACCTCTGTTCGATATAAGCCAAATATTGCTCTCGCTCGCTCAACCAGACTCCATTAGTGAAATCAGTAATTTAACCTTGCAGAACGCTGGAGTTTCTGGTCTACAGCTGCCTCGATTTGTGATATTTTGTGACTTTGACAAATCCAAACTAAACTTTTAAAACACCAAAGTCACAGAATAACACAAACAAACTAACCGATCAAGGCGGTGTTCGACCAGCAACTTCTGTGATCTGCAAGCTAAAATGACTGATTTTGCCAATGGAGTCTGGTTGAGCAAGAGAGACCAATATTTGGCTTATGAAATGGTGGTTTCACATCGGAAAAGGCTGTCTGATGGCAAAGCAAAGCGGTTAAAACATTCTCAATATAGTATACACTTAAAGTGATACTTATTTTTTTTAATGGCCACTTTTAAAGTAGCTAAAATACATTTTGCTGCTGAACCTGCCCACAGCAGTACATTGCTTAGCCTCCTACACCGGTACTCCTGCTGCCTATACAAACTGGGGGCATGTCAATTCTACTGTCACTGTCATACAAGCCCACTAATAGCAGCATTTATTATTATTATTGTTATTTATGTTTGGTTATGTTTTAAAGGAGCCATATGTAGCAACTGTGTGTCCAAAAGTATGAAAGTCCAAATAGCCAGTTGGAGCCACAGACTGTATATTAAATATGTTGAATCGCTATTTAATAAACAATCTATGGCTGAAGCGAGTTGTTTCCCCACCGGCCTCCTCCTTCCCAGACACGAGGAAGCTCAGGAACGGTGCAGGAGCTCAAGAGGAGCACAACGTCATAAAATTACATCAACGAGGGAAGACAAGTCCTACACTGTACGTTCATCAGCTGTTTATAACTGTCAGCTGTCTGTCAGTGTAAAGCTAAGCCTGTTATCCTGAAAACAAAAGCCCACTCTGAAGCTGGAGTTCACTGACTGTTCATTGTCTGCTTTGCTGTCTGCCAGTCTCCATTAACATATTGCTCAATTTAACTGTTATAAATATCTGCTCTTTCTAAAAGACTATGACTGATGTCTTGTGACTCATAAACCGACTCTAACTCATTCAGTGACCTTTCAGCATTCATTTGAACCCTGACTGACGTGAAACAGGCAAACTAAAATAGTTATTCCGGTCTAGAATACAGATTTCAAAGGAGGACAGCAAAGGAGGACACGACAGCTGTAGCATTGTCGTCAGAGAAGTATTTCCTTAATCTCTGATGGCTTATCATGGTCATTTTCTATAAATAGAAAATTACAGTAACTAAATTACAGACAATTTCTCCTTTTATACACCATACAAGTGCTTTTATTTTTTATTTTTATCTTGTTTTCTTGTCACTCATAAAAGGTAAAGTCAATCAAATATTTATCTAGAAAAAAGGGCTAAAAATACAAAGCTGAATAATTAATGATACGCCATAGAAGGGTCTGGATATACAGTACACTGTGTCTGTTATTGACTGCAACTCAAGTCTGCAGCCATTTAAAGCAGGTCAAGTGTTAAACTGGAATAACAATTGTCAGGAAGTTATATTGTTGATAACATCAAATGGCTTCTCTCCCATCTCTCCACGGCTCTCCAATCCAATTTGCAGAGCAAAGCTACTGAGACGGCGGCACTCCGAGCAAGTTCGGCCCACCGCTGGCGATGCTAAAAGGCAAACGGTGCAATACAACGGGGCTATCAGGGCAGTGTTTGTACAAGGACGTGATCCAATACTTGGCCGCCTCGTTCGCTAGGAAAATTTCCCACGGGAAGAGAAGCGACTCCTGCCTCCAGCTCCTTCTGTCTAAACCAACTCATACGGATCCTAAATGAATACTAAATGTGTCATATCTGCGTCCCAGTTCGGTATAAAAGATTAATGCAAAGCACAGCATGGATTATGTTGCACTTGTAAATAAAAAATGATCTTCATCAGGATAACAAGATGTGGACATAGCAGTGGCAGAAAAAAAAAACTATTTCCAAAACTTTTAGTCTCTCAGATGCAGTTGGTGTTTTACATGAAGTAAGTAAATGCATTTTGTGGTAACTAGAAGAAAATATAAAAGTTCAGTCGAATGTGCAAGTGTGTTTGATTTACAGTGTTTAACTTTGTCATCAATCAGCCTTTTCTGACAGGAAACCATTGTTGAATAAGCCAAACATTATTATCTCTTGCTCAACCAGAAATCAGTGATTTTACATTGCAGGACACGGCATATGGTGGTCTAATGCTGCCTCAACCTGTTAGTTTCTTTGTGTTATTGTGTGACTTTGGTGAATCTGAACTAACCTTTTCAAAACAAACAATAACACAAACAAACTAACCGATCAAGGCAGCGGTAGACCAGCAACTCCAAAGTAAAATGGCAGATTTCGCATACGGAGTTTGGTTGAGTGAGGGAGAAAGCGACGTTTGGTTTCTATAATGGCATTTTCTGGTGTGAAAAGTAAGTAAGTCCATCTAGCAGTGTCTAGATGAAAACATAAGTTTGATCTGATTTTTGCCAAGAGAAGGTACAAGGAATGATATAGTGTTTAATTTGGAGATGTGAGCATTGTACTATAATGAGCACCTTCAGCTCCAATTTGTAACATCTGGACTGTAGCAGCTGCTGCAGCACTAATGTGACAAAAAGAAAATGAGCGTATTTTGTTGTCTCCCAGTTAGCTATGATTTACTTAGTCTGCTGCTAATCTCCCAATCCACCCCTTCTCTCATAAATCCTGCCCCTGCTTTCTTCCTGTTGTGCAGGATATGAAAATCACACACAAAAACCGTAAAGTGGAACAGATTGCCTCCTTTCTTTGTAAACGAAAAAAAAAAAAGAAAAGAAAAGAAAAGAAAAATCAGTTCTTGTCTCAAATAGCTCAGTTTTACGGGGCAGATTAGACTCACGTGGTGAGCAGCCAGCGGGACTGCTTGGCCAGCCCCAGACAGGCCAGCAGGCAGATGATCAGGTCCACGATGAGAAGCAGCAGGTAGGTGAGCCACCTGCAGAGACAGACGGAGACGGAAAATTAAGCTGCTGCTGGCAAAAGCAAGACGCATTTTGTTGAAGGAGAATTCAGGTTGCATGTAGCCTAGGTCTTATTGTGTTTTTTTTTCAGTATTAATAACACTGTACTTTAGTTAATTGATAGTTTAGCGGATCCTCCAGACAGTGTTAATGCAATCATAGCTTGGCAACTGTAACAAGGCACAGCAGGTCTGTCCTGTTATTTCTCAACATGCTGAAGCTTGTCCTTTTTTTTTACCGTCTTTACAAAACCAAAAGCAGATGTCTGAAAGTGTAAGAAATGGATTAAACAGTGTGTTTATCTCAAGCTGCAAATGTTAGAGTGTTAACTAGAATACTGCATAGTAACCGAGTGTTACTTAAAAACAAGGAGCACATCATAAGCTCGCTACAAGGTTACAAAAGGCCCTTGGTCAGGACAGACACATGCATGATGCTACAAAGAGTTGCAAGGATGATGTATTTTTCTGGGCCAATTTGGAAGTTAGCAAAGCCAAATTGATTTTACCATTGCATTTTTGATTAGTGCAGAAAATAAGGTCTGCAACAAACAAAGGTTTAGTATATTGACACTTTTTACAGCAAAATAATCCTCACAAATACATCACTTTTACAATTTTTCAACCTTTAATGTAAATTTGCAGAAGTAAAAGGCTAACATTAGGCTATATATGACACAACACAGTCGCGTGACTTCAACGTCACAAGCAAGTGACTAGTGTTTGGCGTGATGATGTTAATAATATATAATGTCTGCAATCACTACTGTAATCCTTAGTCACTTGTTAGCAACCACCTTTTTAAAGACTTCTTTCAAGAATTCACAAGTGGGGTATTTACTGACATATTTTATGTCATAGAACAAACGTGAAAATCTCCTAAGCTAGTGCTAACCATGGGCCTCATTTCAGGCAAATAACAAAAAACCCATTCAAAAAACCAACTGACTTTGAGACAAAGGAACAGGAAGTGCAAATGTGCCAACTTATTTCCAGGTTTTAGGGACTCATTCCGTTTTTCTTAAGCAAGGTTAACTAGCTACATCGCAATGTGAACACACTAAAAAGTTAGCCTGAGTCAGCGAACAAATCATGGAGCTAATGTTAGCTTAATTAGCCGGCTAGCCACGGCTGATAAAATATGCTCACGTCAGTTGTTTCAGCTGAAACAGAATTCTTCATTCTTTTAAACTTACTAAGAATTTTGAGAGGTTATCTTTCACCATTATCATTGAAAACATTTAAACATGTGCCATGTGAGAAAAAAAATCTTCACAGGCATAGCGACCGTAAGGATTAAGCAAAGAGTCAATTACTGTGGACATGTAGCTTTAGCCTCAGTATTTCAACACAATATCAAGTAGCCATTGCGCACATTTAAGACCCCTTTGAAAAGGCTCTTGCTTTATAAGGAGTCCACTGGAGACATTAAATAGTCAGCCAGAGTCAGCTTTTTCAAACAACTTAGCTTAATGAGCTAGCTCGCTATGGCTCATCAAATATTATGCTAGCAACAACTGGCGAAATTAACAGTCGTTGGCTAAAAATGAAAGTCTGCTTTTGTCAAACTCTGTTTCAATTCAAGGAGCCAATATGGTATTAAAACTTAGTAAAAGTTTCCAGTTGTAAACTCTCACCATTATGATGATATGTGAAAACTGCCTATGTGCTGCACAAGAACAAATATTTTGACAGGCATAGCAACAGTAAGGCTTCAGTCTTTTGGCACAATATCAGGTGGTCATTATGTACACATGAGATGCCTCTGATAGTGTCTGCTGCAAACATTAAAAAGTCACCCAGTCACAACCCAAGGAGCTAAATTTAGCTTAATTAGCTAGCTGGCTATAGCTGATAAAATATGCTCGTGACAGTTGTTTCAGCTAGTTAAAAACTGACTGTCGCCAAGTCTGCTCTTGTCTATCTCTGTATGCAATCAAGAAGCCAATATTGTTTCAAAACTACTCAGAATTTTGAGATTATATGAGCAGTTTTATCATTAAAAATGCATATGTGCTGTGCAAGAACCCAAATCCTGATGTGCATGGCAACAGCAAAGACTTCACAAAGGGTCAGTTCCTGTGCTGCGCTTATCATATCTGATAGAGGAAAACTTTGTAATAAAACAGAATTTTTATGCAATTAAAGCCCTTCTGCTTAAGAACTGACATTGAGGAAAACAAGTGGGAGTTTGAAACCAGAAGGGGAGAGTGTCCCACTTATTTTCACCTCAATAGACACAGGCAATAGCTGTCATCTGAGGTGTGTGTGTGAGTGTATGTTGGAGCTCGAGGGTACAACTCCAGTCCAGTGATGCCCTCCTCACTGTTTCCATCTGTTACATGAGCAGTGGTCAGTTTTGTGACCGGACACAGACAGCCTGTCCAGATGGTTAATAATGAATGGACTCGGATCCATATGGCTGTATGGAAAAAACTGTGAGGAGGGGGGTGTTATATCACCTTTTCACTGTGATCTATTGATCACATCTCATGAAAGTCACCTCATTTTCTCTCATATTATCTCCATCAATGTTCATCTTCTTCTCTTTTTTCAATCACACTCCTACAGCATACTGGCTTTGTACAGTCTTTTCTTTTTAATTATGTCTTTTATTTACCATCCGTCTGCCTCCATCACTCTACAGCTTGCTTCCCACATCTCCCTCATCTCGCGCGCTCTCCTCCATGTTTCTTTTTTCTCCTCCTCCTCCTCCTTCTCCCTTTGACTCCCTTTAATCTCTCTCCTCTCTGTTTCTTTTCTTTTTTCAGCCCCCTTTCTCTCCCTTGCCCTTCTCTCCCTCAGCAGCAGCACCACCACCACCTCCTCCGTGCTATTTCTTCCTTGTTTCATCTTCTCCCCTCTTGGCAGGGTACAGTACCAGAAGCTGGGACATCAACATGCGCACGGAGGCTCTCGGGTGACACTGCCACCGTGTTTGTCTGTGTTATCTTAATCCAATTAGAGTCAAACTGAACACTGCATACAGACATGCAGAGATGGGGCGGGGGGGTTACATTTATGTATAACAGGAAATAACAGAAGTTCACGTCCTCAAGAAATTGTGTTCGATAGCGGAAAGCAGTTCAAAAGGTTGATAATGATAATAGTGATTACAGTTTATTAAACATCCCTTGCAGAGAGGTCAGAGGTCTCCGTCATCTACCTGCAGCTGGTTTTACGGGAGGCAGAGGGCTCACCAGGAGATCCCATTAAAGAGCGCATGGAATCACATCCCCCTACTAAAATTTTTACTCAACCATAAATTCATTTTTTCTTTTTACTGCTTTATCCTATTTTCCTTAACTTGCTGCTGTATTCTGTGGGGTTAAATATGTGAAAAGGGAGAAAAAAGAATAAATTTAATATCATGCAGTGGGGTTACGCATCTGCTGTTTTCCTCTAATCCGGTCAAACTGTGGTGTTTCCAACACATCCTCATACTGACACAACAGGCCAGGGTGATTGTCAATTAGTTTTGCACCATTTTGCACCTTTTCACTGCTACCACGTACTGTTCGCAGCAACAGTTTGTGTTGGGAGTTCACCACCTTATGTAGGTCATGTGACATAACTCATGCGGTTTACGTTACAAAACAGTTGCAGTTTGGTTAGATTTAGGCGCGAAAACTTCTTGGTTAGGGTTAGGAAAAGATTGTAGTTTGGATTAAAATTAACACGTTGATGGTTATAATGTCACTCATGACATCACGTCCATATCTACATTTTAAGCTACTCAAAACTCTACGTTTACTTTTTGTTTCACACAGGACTTGAAAGCTCTGTGCTTGTTTGAGCCATCCATCCACCCCACCTCCTCCAAATGTGGACTTTTCTTGCTCCTTATACTCCCCCTGTCATGTTTGCTATGTCTACTAGGGGGCGCTAACACTAAACGCACACATCAGTCGGAGTAAACTGGCTTTCTGGCTGGATTTCCACCAACATGCATGTTTTTCTGGCGAGGCCGGGCTGAGTGTCCCCGCAGTGTTGTTTGTCCTTGAAGGGGCCCTTGACCTTCATCTTGCTTTGTTGTTTTGGTGGAATAATTCAATCTTTTTTTAATTAAATTCTGAATTTTAATTTTTCTCAAAAGTGCTTAGTTAATATTAGTTTCGTTTGTAATCAGTGAGTAGTTTACAGAGAGGAACACATTTAACTTCTTACTACAAAATGGAAAGAAAACCAAAACCTGGTGTATGGATTTAAAGCATGTTTTCTCCTGTTTTTTTTTTATTCTAGCTGTATTTTCAGCTCATTGTAAGTCCAGACAGGGATCTTCAGGGTTCAGTGTTAAAGTTTTTTTTCCACCTGCCCAGTCAGGCAAGTAAGTCAGAAATCTATCTACTCAAAACCAATTTTTACTTGCCCCTACAAAAATTGTTTTATTTATTAGAGGTTATCAAATACCAACAAAGACTACAGTTAATTTTCATGTTTAAGGACCAAATGTCAGAAAATAATCATCTCAATGTCTTTAAATGTCTTGCTCCATTCCCTCTGCCCCTGTCAGATATACTATATTATCTCCATGTAAATCTGTGGGGAAAGCAGAGACGTTTTAGGAAGGCAAATGTTTGCCAACCTTGGGCTCGAGTGTCAGGTTGAAAAACGGCCCCTTTTTCACCCAAATTAAATCTTTTAAAAAGATGTGAAGCTTTTTATGCAAAGTAGGGACATAATATAATCACAGCAGCCCGTAATTGAGACGAAGGATCTTTCTTTCGAAAATGAAATTCTCTTGTTGAGTATGAATACCAAGGAGAAAATTTCTCCCACATAAGAAACTGAAAACCAAAGGCCTGGCTTGTAAACATGATTGTTTATGTGCATCTTACATGTGCCCGATCAAAAATCTCTGGGTACTCTCAGTCAAACAGATACTTAATCTTGGTAAATATTTCTAATCTATCTTCCACATGTCATTTTTCACATTTTTGCAGAGCACTTTTCCTATCAAAGTTACAAAAAAACACACAAGACAGTAAGACAATTGTACAATTAGATGAAATAATGAGTAAACATAGCTGGCTCGCGATCTGCAGTCATTGTTTAAGCATCTGTTCTTTTTTTTCCCATGTACCACAAGCAAATCTCGCTTGGAAAAACACAGGTAATCTACTATAAATCATAAAGATTATATATTATATATGATATAAATTATATAAATGATGAAATATGCATTGCATGCTTTCCAACGTTCATCTCTCAGCCTGCTGTTCTCCTGTTTCTTCTGCATGATGCAAACATGACAATGTGCCCGCCCACTGTATTTAACAGTATCAGTGCTGCTTGTGGTTGTATTGTTCCCTTTTATTATGCACATATTCCAAATATTTGTCACTTGTGTCTACAGAGAGGGAGAGAGACGAGCAGCAGACAGGCAGGCGGAGGTCCACATTTTATCCCGGACCACATAAAAAGCTTGAAATTCGTGATTAAGAAACAGCAGAGGAGCTGAATCACACGTTGACCAGCTGTGAGAAAACCACTTCTGTTGTGATCAGCCAGGCTGTTGCTTGCTCCGGGATTAACACATCCCGGCGCTTTGCTGCGCTTCAGCGTGCAGCGCGTCTCTGCCGTATGTTGATCAGCTCCATCGGTTCTCTGCTGATGTAAAGTTAAGCCCCAAAAACAAAACACACATGAAAATACACACTCTGGAGTTGGAGGTCAGTGACTGCCGGCCTTACTGCTTTGCAGACTCCATTAACATATTACTCAATTTAACCATTAACCGAGTTAATAAATCCATGTAAAGTGAATAAATGTGAAACGAGCAGCGTGCAGAATCACACAGGTCAAAAAAATTGTTGTTGGAGAAGCCAGTATTTAAACTTAGCGTGTTTCCTTAATCTCTGATGACATATTTTATGATTTAGCACAATAAATATATTACATATTTCTCCTTTAAATAGTATAATATACTCCAGGAGATTTAAAATCCTACAAGCAACTTAAATATACAGTTTAAAAAGGTGTCTGCTGCTTAGGTTTAAAAGAAAATACAGAAGTAGGAGTGCGACTTGTAAAAGGAGTTCATTTCACACTTCAATTCTCACGATAGGAAATGCACAATAATCCTTAGTATCAAGTCTACATCTTACCAACTGCAAGAGTAAATGTCAAATGTATTAAAAAGTTGGCAAAGATCAAAAACGTAAATAGAATCCCTGCAATGCAAAGCTGGAGTGTTTCCAACTAAAAACTAAAAAATGTATTTAAATGTATGTATGTATGGAGGGATAATTAGGTAGACTAAGAATAGAAAGAGTGTGTTCGCTTCCTATTTAAAGAAATTTGGCATAATTCCTGGAGTGAATGTTGATCATTATCTGTGTTTTGTGTGTGTGTGATTCAGTAAAGTAACATAACACAAACCTGTGAGCGAGCTTGAAGAGTAAACAAAACATTCCAGGATGATAGGATGAAGATAGACAGCCGGCTCTCGCGCAGCAACACTTAGAGTTTGATAGACCAAATCAAAAACACACGCGTGCACACGGACGCACACACACACGCACGCACGACTGCACGCACGCTATTTGTTGCGAGGTGACAAGTGATAATGAGTCCATTAACGGCTGACAATGTCTGGCTGTCTGCTCTCAGTCTGCCTACTCTGTTAGCGCGGAGCTATGTGAGGTATTGAATTATCGGCAGAGAAGAGGAGTCACATTACAGATCAATACAAACACACCAACCAGCCGGTCTGATACTGCAGACCCACAGAAATACTCGTCAGACCTACACTCTGAGGAATAACGGTGCCAAGAGGGTTCTTCCTGGAGGACTGAGGTTCTACACAGAACTATTTGCTTTTGAAGAATCCTTTTTTGAAGAAAGGGTTTGTCAAGGGTTCTTTGTGAGAGTGATGGCTCCATTAAGAACCCTTTTTCATCCAAAGAACCCTCCGTGGAAGAAAGGGAATGATGAAAACCTTAATATGTACCATAATATAAAAGGGCTCTCAGAAGAACCCCTTGGGTGGGTTCTAGATAAAACCCTTGGAACATAAAAAAGTTCCTGTTAGAACACCCTGAGAGTGTTTTAGATAAAACCCCTGGAATATAAAAGGGTTTTCAATAGAATTCCTTGGATGGGTTCTAGATAAAACCTTTGGAATATTATAAGGTTCTCTGTCAAATCTACTGAGAGTGTGTTCAAGATAAAACCCTTGGAACATAAAGGGTTCATGGTGGAACCCCCAACGTGTGTTCTGGATAAAACCCCTGGAATATAATAAGATTCTCAATAGAACTCTAGAACAGAATACAACTAGAAAAAGAGTTTTCTGCAGATCCCCCGGGGTGGGTTTTTGTTAGCAGCCTTAATAGGTCGAGCGGTTCCAGACAGAACCCCCAGAGAGGGTTCTGGGTAGAACCATCACACTCAGCAGAGCCTCTCACAGATAGTTCTGGGTATAACTCTTTATGTATAACTCTCTGAAAGGGTTCCAAGTGGATCTTTATGGTTCTAGTTAGCACCTTAATTTCTAAGAGTGCACACAAAGGCTAAAAAAAAAAAGGCCATGTGTCTGTTTCTGCTCTAAGACGATCAGACTAAAAGAGTTTCTGGTAATGAGATAAAACTGAGGATAATAATTCTTAACATAATACAGCTGTTAAGCTCGTTGTCCTCTGTTATTACGGTATACGTAGTCTAAGTGTTGATGTAATGATTGTTAATGATTTAATAGGATGCTTCCATTTTCAGGCGGCGTCCCACAGCACCAACGTCTGCCAC
>JAJHUR010089000.1:1437-15462 GCA_027495735.1 Lutjanus campechanus | reverse complement strand
TTTGCTTTTGAAGAATCCTTTTTTGAAGAAAGGGTTTGTCAAGGGTTCTTTGTGAGAGTGATGGCTCCATTAAGAACCCTTTTTCATCCAAAGAACCCTCCGTGGAAGAAAGGGAATGATGAAAACCTTAATATGTACCATAATATAAAAGGGCTCTCAGAAGAACCCCTTGGGTTGGTTCTAGATAAAACCCTTGGAACATAAAAAAGTTCCTGTTAGAACACCCTGAGAGTGTTTTAGATAAAACCCCTGGAATATAAAAGGGTTTTCAATAGAATTCCTTGGATGGGTTCTAGATAAAACCTTTGGAATATTATAAGGTTCTCTGTCAAATCTACTGAGAGTGTGTTCAAGATAAAACCCTTGGAACATAAAGGGTTCTCAGTAGCACCCCCTGTGTGTGATCTAGCTAAAACCCCTGAAATATTAAAGGGTTCTTGGTAGAACCCTCTGGGTGGGTCCTAGATATAACCCTTGGAGTACAAAACGGTTCTTGGAAGAACACAGTGGGCAATTTCTAATCCTCAGAATATAAAAAGGCTCCTGGTAGAACCCCCTGAGTGTGTTCTAGATAAAACCCATAGAATATAAAAGGGTTCATGGTGGAACCCCCAAAGTGTGTTCTGGATAAAACCCCTGGAATATAATAAGATTCTCAATAGAACTCTAGAACAGAATACAACTAGAAAAAGAGTTTTCTGCAGATCCCCCTGGGTGGGTTTTTGTTAGCAGCCTTAATAGGTCGAGCGGTTCCGGACAGAACCCCCAGAGAGGGTTCTTGGGTAGAACCATCACACCAAGCAGAGCCTCTCACAGATAGTTCTGGGCATAACCCTTTATGTATAACTCTCTGAAAGGGTTCCAAGTGGATCTTTATGGTTCTAGTTAGCACCTTAATTTCTAAGAGTGTACACAAAGGCTAAAAAAAGGCCATGTGTCTGTTTCTGCTCTAAGACGATCAGACTAAAAGAGTTTCTGGTAATGAGATAAAACTGAGGATAATAATTCTTAACATAATGCAGCTGTTAAGCTCGTTGTCCTCTGTTATTACGGTATACGTAGTCTAAGTGTTGATGTAATGATTGTTAATGATTTAATAGGATGCTTCCATTTTCAGGCGGCGTCCCACAGCACCAACGTCTGCCACGGACTTCATCTTCACATAAGTGGATGATACATTGCAGCCACGTTACTTCATCCCATCTACTAAATATCATGTGATGTATTCAGGTCATAACGTGCAAAAATGTAACTACCTACACATGAATTATCAATTCAGCTGCATGTTCATCTGACAAATCGCTCTGTGATTGCAGCCATAAAGGAGACATGATATTATCAGCTGTGTATCCTGCACCTTAACGAGCAAATATAACTATTTTTACTTTGGTTTGTAATATTTATACATGACTATAAAAGCGTGATCCGTCTTCTCTCACACTTAGACGCCGTCCCCCCAAATAAACTGGCACCACCTTGGTAATTATAACACTGCTCTCGACTGATTTGCATATGAGAAATGCATGTGTAAATTTTTGCCTCCCACAAAAACTGTGGGTGCACCATACCCTTGAAATATTCATGGCAACTGTAAACAACACACAAAATTTTGTAGAAAATCCACATGCTGAATTTTCTACTCTCAGCTCTTAGTCTTGCATGACCAGACCCTTCTCCACAGCAGTGTGTCAGCGCTGGAGAAAGGTCTGGCTGCACACATTATCATTCTGCTACAAGAGGGGGGAAAAATGCTCCGGCTTGTTTTGGACTTGTTTTGGTGGAACAAATTTGCACGTGGGAAGGCGAGCCCTGGCATCAAAGTGGCTAATTCCCTGCAAAAGAAAAGGTAAGCAAGCTGCAAGCTTGTTTACATTCCGAATGTTAGCGAGCAGGTTAGGGTAGCTTGCAATTTTCGGCGTGTAGGTTGCTAGCTGTGAGGTTGTTGTTGTTTTTCTGAAGTGACAGAGATTTTGAAAACTGTAAATGCCAGCCAATGGCAGGCTTAAACTTGCTGTCTGGTGAGTCAGACTACTCAGCTATGGCTGGGTTCTGTTTTTCAAAGTGGTTACATTCTAAAGCTTAAACAAACAGACCCACAGCTTGTGGGAACACAGCTGAAACGATCCTCAGACTGCTTTGCCTGTGTGTGTGTTTATGTGTACGTATCTCTCTATGCAGCTCTCACAGACAGAGAGCAAAAGAAAGAGACAGGAAAGAAGAAAGAGACATATCCTAGGATAAGAAGGGATTAGGATGGCATAGACCCTGTCCTAAATTCAAAATGTCAGTCAGAAATGGCAGTAACAGGGGTACCCTAGTAGCTCTCCGCTCAGCTTCACTTCAAATACGCACCAAGTCTATTTTTGACAGATGCCGCGTCAAATAGCACAGAACAGATCGAACGGACAGGAAGTCAGACACAGAAAAGGGAGGGAGGGAGATTCTGGTTAATTTCCAAAATAAAAGACCCCGTGCAGACTCACATTCATAAAGACAGACAGAAAAGAAACTATTTAACCACGTGGCCTGCTTGTCCAAGGTAGAAACACAAAAAGCAAGGAAAGAGGACCTACTCAACAAAATCTGAGCGAGTAAACATAAACAGGCGAGCAAAACACTCCACTGCTTAAACGGTTCTGAAACACTGTTGGTGGGGCTTGCAGCCATGCGGAGGACGGATCAGAACTGCGGCGCAGGCATGCCGTGCTTGGTGGGATCCACCGGTAAGAGTCCTCTGCAGCGGCTGTGTGTTCAATTCCATAATGCTGCCCTTTCATGCATGTCTTCCCCACTCTCTCTGTCCCATTTCCTGTCTGTCTAGAGCCACAACATGAATACAAAATGTTATAATTGAAAGGCTCAGACTCCATGATGATTCTATAATTTCCCAGACCACATATTAATGAGTCTATATCGTCTGCGAAGATGATTAATTTTGAATTTTACTGATGTGCTCTGTCCATTCAAATCCTTATCATGAGTCAATAATTGGCAAGAAAACTTCCCAAGACTTCCCCCAAAAGGGCAGTGTTTCCTCTTAGTTCCTCTGACTGATCAAATTAAAATTGAACGTCCATCTTTTCTTGTCAGTTCACAAGCTAACCAGTGACAAGTGCATCTAGTTTAGATTTGAGTTATGATGAGATATGAGGTCTGAGGCAGGATAGGACACAGCTGTGAGTTTAGGAACTGCTTCTGTAATAGGAAGATGGGATTTCTCATGTCATGACAAGCATTTCAGACTTTCTTTCTGTAATGAAGCCCCTGACCTCTAAACCTCTGCGCTCGATTGCTGGGGGCTACTGCCAAACAGGCTGAGGCCCAGAAACCTCCCAAGCACAGCAAAATATGAGAAAATAAGCCACTACATACTTCTAGTGGGTGACAAGTGACGACTTGGAGGTATATTGTTTATATTTTGTCTATATGTTGCTTTTTTTTTTTTTTTAAAGGAAAAGACTGCTGATTATGCCTTTAACTAGAAACCTGCACATCTGTTGCATCACAATCATTGTGTATTTTTGTATTCCTCACCTGTAGTACTCTATGTTCGCTGTTTGCTCAGCGATGGATGCCAGGTCCACTTTCGCCTCCTCCCAGTCGGGCAAACCAAGCAGCTGTTTGATCACGTTGTCGGCCATCTGCTGCATGAACTGCAGGGTCTGCACGTAGTCGCCCCGCGTGGCGAAGATCTCGTCCAGCCTTGCGAGGTGCTGGTGCAGGCCGCTCTTCATGCTGCCCATGGTGCCAGTTACCTTCAGGGCGCAAGAGGAGAGGCGGGGGGTCAGATGAATTGTTCAACAGTACTGAAGTTGGGTGCAGAATATCAAACATGAAAGAGTATCTAGAATACATCAATATAGCAGGGAATGAACAGCCTTTGCCTAATGTGTAGAGGATAACGAGTGCGGGTTATGTGTGTATTTTTTGTACTCAGTAAGAAGGCCAATTCTGCATGTGTGACCTTCCACAACATCACCAAAAACATCAAATGAAGCAGAAAATAAACTCATTCTTATGCATGGCTCTAGGGATGGAAATCCACCACTTTGATCCAGATTGAAATACAGTTTCTCAACTGCTATTGGATGGATTACCATGCAGATTTATACAGGCGACACAGAATGAATCTTCCTGACTTTTGAGGATCCCCTGACTTTTCACCTTGTGCCACCACTTCTGATTCTTACTGAAACGTCTCAACTATTGGATAAACTGCCATCTACTTCAGGATGAATTCTGATCACGTTTGTGATTGCCTGACTTTTCATCTAGCACCATCAACAGGCGAACCTTTCCTTTTGTCAAGTACTCTGGTTTATGCATAAAATACCTGCAAAACTAATGACATTCCTATCAGCCTCGGCAAGACAGTGAACACGATAAAATATCTCAACATAACACCTTTAAGGCAGTGGTTCTCAAACTTTTACAAGCCAAGGGTTCCTAAACTCATACAAATTAGATCGTGGACCCCCATATGATAAGATTTTGCCCTCCATCTGAGATGATTTTTGCTTTTTGATGTTTTATTACAGAAACTGTGCAGTGTTTCCTCTGTAATTTTAATACAGCTGTGATTTATTGGACAATAATTCTAGTGCTGTCTCATATCTGTTGCTGTTCAGGTCTTAGTTATGCTTAAAGATGAGCTTCTAATGTTAAAAATTCTGCATAATTCTTGTATAATCATTAGTTCTAAAGCATCTGGACTGCACTTACTTCGAATAGATAACATGAAGAAACATGAAGGCTAAATTACAGCGTGTTGCAGTGGTGGTAATTTCCTTGCTGTGGTTGTACACCACTGCTAAATGAGTGCAGATTAAACACGGGTGTATGAAACCTGTGACCAAATTGTCATAGATGCAGTCATTTTCTTACTTACGGTGACCATTAATTATTCCCTTTTTTGCTGGGGACCACCAGGAACCCCCTCAAGGACCCCTGGGGTGCCCCAGAACCACTGCTTTAAGGTAGTGATGAAATAATCCAGTACCAAGTAGTACTGAAACTTCTGCAGACAAACAATACCTGCATTCAACTACCCGTATCTATAAAAAAAAAAAACTATTTGTATGGTTTTGCTCACAGCCAATCGCACATTGCATCAATCTTCCATTTGATGCAACGTGAGATTGGTCCAGTCGAGCTGCAGCCACAACAAACACAGTATGTGGTGTGGTGAAGTCAAGCGTAATGTTTTTGTTGGCACTTCAGCGTGCTAAGATCCCACCAAACGTACGGCACGGAATGATTATTTCAGGAATGCTTCCATTCACATGATGGGTATTGACTAAAGCAGAGAAAAAAAAAGTATCAAATGAGGTACCTGCAGGCTGCTTTTTTTGGCCAATTTTCGGGGCGATATTTCTCATTCTGTTTTGCTAATGTAATGGTCTACAGAGTGACAGTTCACACCCACTCAGCCCGACCATGAGAGCACCGAGCTGGGTGAGGAGTGAGAGATAAACAGCCTGCAGAATTAGACTCTTTGCACTCTTTTGACGCAGTGAATTAAGGATTTACTTTGACCAAACCAGAGTTGATGATTGTTGGAAGAGTGGACAGACTAACAAAGACAGTTTCGGTGAGTTTTGCATGTTTTTCTGTCGAGTTTGAATGAAGTGTTTTTTCCGAGCTGTCATCGAGCCAGTTAGTCTCTCCAATTGCCAATTGATGGCCTGACAGTGGTTGTTTGGAAAATTTTAACATATCGCCCAACTTTATGAAGCACTATATTTATATCAGTATGACTCTAAGCGTACTGATATTGGTACTGGTATTGCAATTTTTCCAACGATACTCAACCCGACTGATGTTAGAATGAGCTCCAAGCACCGACGTGCAACAGCGTCACAGAGCTGCCAGCAAACTCAGTCAGTGACCTAAATAGAAGAGGTCACTCAGTAGAGTGCAGATCTCCACCAGGTAACGCAAAAAGAGTATTTAGACGTAACTTTGATTAGCAACTGTAATTTAATAACCGATCACATGATCTCCTCCAAGCTTATGGAGATAATAAACTGAACCATGCATGGGCCATAATAAAATATGCATTGATAAATAACATGTAACATAATTGCTGATTGAGCATCGTTCAGTAAGGCACAGCTTTTGCAAAGTTGGCAGCAGTACACCAGTTTGAAGAGATAATAATGTTTTTTTATATCCTCCACCGTTTTACTAAAATAATAATGCACTGACTTTTCTTAGAGACGAGAACAGCGCAAAATCCTGCTCGTGTGTGGGAGCCTTCGGTCAGCTTTTCTGCCTGAGAAAGTTTCCTAAAAAAACAACAGTGGCCAAAGGTGACATTAGCCTAAACATGAGGCTGGCCTGTGCTGCCAATCAGCAGCGGAGCAGAGAGAGGGGACAGTGTGGGAGAGCACTGAGCGTGGGTGTTGGTGAAGAGGTCCATTTTGAGTAAACAGTTCAGCTTGGAAAACAGCCAAACCTAGAGAGCCCAGAGGTGAAATAGTAGTTTTGCTGGTGCTGTAGTTTTGTATTCCACTACTGCTGTTGTTTGTCAGACTTTTTCCCAAATTGATACCTCATTAATGAGACCGATTGTTTACTTTTTTAAGCCATATAATCATATAACAACTAATCCATTCCCCAGGGGGAAGCGCAATCCTCTAATGCAAACAACAAACAAAGCTAATACAGGTGCGGCCATTTATTTTTACACATCAGACTTTTACCTAATGGGCCAAATCCAGCAAGACCAGATTAAGTGTAAGGAGCAAACATCAACTGTACTGGCTCTACTTATTTTCTTGGGTTTAATTACTCGGTGCTTTGCTAGAAGGGGGAAGTTGTTTACAGGGGAATGGCATTCACAGAGACATCCTGCTATTTGATAATTAAAAAGGGTAATAAATGCTTTCATTCAGCTCTAGGTACTTGGCATTCACAGGAGAGAGAACTCATATTGTTGCTGTGTTAGTCAGGGACAGGGTTTGCTGAAGCTGAGGCGAGAAGAGGTTGGGTGGAAGTAATTAGTAGGGTTTGCATTAAACGCGCGGCCCACACTAGACGACTGCGAACAAGGCTGAGAGTCTACAGCCAACGTAGCCGCTCTGTGAGGCTAAATGCTAACATGCTTATAGCGACTTTGCCAACATGCTAATGTACTAGCTTCACCATCTTAGTTTAGCCTGTTAGCATTCTAATATTTGCTAAATAGCATTAAACATAAAGTACATTTGAAGTTGATGGGAGTGTCATGTAGTTTCACAGGTATGCCTTGTGTGAAAACCCACACCCACACTGCCTCTGATCGACTATGGCCTTCTAGGTGGTCCTGGCGTCTGATTCCCCCCCCCCCCCCGGATGGTGAGGTCATGACTTGTCATGCTCTGACTCTGATTGGCTCGTACTCGTTGCCTTCGTCGGTTTGGCTTGTTTGGGTTGAGTAGGTTATGTGTAGGTTGAATATCAGTATAAGCTAATCAGAGGCAGGGCAGGGCAGGACATGCCTTCGCCATCCAGCCTAACTATGATGCTAATTTAGCCACGCAGTTCACATTTTCATTTGCATAGTTCATATACTATTTCATCATTAAATTCACCTCTGAAAGTATTTGAGGGAAGAAACCAATGGTGTAATCTAGAACACCGTCAGCTTCATGAAAATTAATAGTAAATCGAAAAATTTGCTCCAACATTTTCAGAGTTGAGAAGCTTCAAAAACTGATGCAACAGCAAGCTAGAACCTGCAAGGGTCGCTGGCTAGCCAGTCACACTGACAGACTCCACCTACATCTTGGACAGGTGTCATCCAATCACAGGGCTGACACATAAAGACAGACAACCATTCATGCTCACATTCACATGCACAGAGCCATTGAGAGTCACCAATTAACCAAGCCTGCATGTCTTCAAAACGTGAAATGCACATGGGAATAGCATGCAAACAGCCCACCCGGTAGGTTTGAGGGTGCAGAACCTTCTTGCTGTGAGTTGGCAGTGCTAAATACTGCACCATGCATACATGTTTAGAAATGAACTAATGTAGTCTTTCCATAAAGATCACTTATCAATATTTCAAAGGACAAAAACATGCATATTTATTATTTATAGCCACTATGTGCAGAATTTGAAGACTCCCTAAGGAGACCCCAGTGGCCGTATCATAAAAGACACTGAAATGAAAAGACTTCAGTGTTTTTTTTTCAGGCCTGGTGGTACACGCTAAAAAAAACAAAAAACAAAACATAAACAGATGATTGTTAACGTTTGTTTTTGTTTTTTTAACTGGCTAAGCTTCAGTTGGACTGGTGTCAACAATGTTTATGCTAACTTTACATGCTGTCCCGCATCCCATATGCTAACATTCTGCATCCAATGCTAATCATTGGTTTATGAATGAATGGGTATGAGGCATCATTTTTGGAAAAAAGAAGGTTTTCTGGGGGGCCTGGTAGGGG
Organism: Lutjanus campechanus; assembly: GCA_027495735.1. Classification (NCBI taxonomy): domain Eukaryota; kingdom Metazoa; phylum Chordata; class Actinopteri; order Lutjaniformes; family Lutjanidae; genus Lutjanus; species Lutjanus campechanus. Next base: position 7,030 of record JAJHUR010089000.1, on the reverse strand, counting down.
TTCCCACTGGTCTGGTAGCGCCCCAGGCTTGTGCAATTATCAGGGAAACACTGGACTGAACAACAGACAGTTTCAATTATCACTGAGACTGGCTGACCTTTCCACAAATAAAGTGCTGAGCCTTCAGAATTATTTGAAAGATGTCATAATCACACAAAGAACTTACACGTAGTGGCTTTAATTTTTTTTTTTTTTTAATGACAAAAAAGAACCACACTAAAGCAGGAACTGAGATCACAGTCACAGGCTTGTGGTGCTCTGTAGTTTGTTATCTGATCACTCATCAAAACCTCTCCCTAGTTCTCAGTCTGAGCAGATGAAATCGCAGATGAAAAATGAAGGCGTGTATCTGATCCTTGCCTCCTGTGTGAGAATCTTATCTAAAACGCCTGGGGAGACAGCCAATCCAGCTAATCTCTCCTTCGTCTTGGTCTGATCCTCACCGTGTAAGTGATCCGCACCGATCAAGAAGATATGATTCCCAGTCCGAGCCCTCTCAGTCTTTATCTCAGTCTGATGTTTTGAGGCCATGGAGAAGCACTCTCTGCCACACGTCTTTCTAAACAAACAATATCCAGCAGAGTGTGTTCGCTGCAAAGCTCCTTTTTTTTTTTTACTCTGGGATATTCATTTCTACACACCGGAGGGAAAACGACAAACAACACAACATAAGAAATCATGATAAATTACATAACTCTGACAAATGACAAGTGGCTCTGGGCTGAAAAAAAAAGACAATGTGCTGTCAAATATCAAATGCAGATTCTAGCTTGAGGAAAGCGAAGAAAATACGGATCAACGGGCATTATGGAAAGGTTCTCTTTTTTTCACAAGCGTGCAGTTAATTTGAAGACTCAATTCTGTGCCATTTCAAAGAGCTAAGTACTTGCATTACACATGGAAACAACGGTATTACTATTGATACTACATATAGCATTATGACGATGACCGCATGACTTTAATACTGTGGTCATTTGATGCCTACCACTCATCGCCATCATCACCGCAAATTTTATTTTGAAGGGTCAATCTCACTATATTCCACTGTGTGATGCATTTGATATCAGAGCAGTCACACGCGACAAGTCAGGAGCAAAGCCTCTGACTGGTCGACACTCAACCCAAGGCATCATGGGGTTGCCAGTGGGCAGCTAACAACGTGCTAATAACCCTGCATTTCAAGGCTTGATTATAAAGCTTCTGAAGGGGATACAATCACAACAGACCTGACATTGTAAAGGTACGCTACTAGTGTTAGCATTAGCATTAGCTTAACGTTAGCCTTTCCTGCTCAGCTTACTTCAGGGCAAAACCCGCTCACTTTTCCAGCACTGTTAACTTTTCTTCTTGAGAAGCTGCAGCATTTATTGACTGACACACTTTAACCTATACTGTACATTTACTCCCACACTGACAACTTACTGCTACGTTTAAGTTTCTGCTCACCATCACTTGTCTGCTGCTTGCACGACCTTCAGCAAAGTCCAATAAGAACTGAACTGAAGGAAGGACAAGGAGGCAGCGACGGTGAATCTCCATCCAGCAGGAATATGTTGCTTTTTCACCACAGTCAGAAAAGTCCATACCATCACAGCCTTAACTACAATATTAACTGATATCAGACCATTTATTTTCATCTGAGTAGCAGGATCAGGATTGGAAATAGGTTCTTTGCTGAACGTGTTTTAGCCCAAACATTATAACACTGCCTTTCAGGCTCCACAGAATACAAATCTCACTTCCTCCACTCGATTTGGATCGCTATCTTTAAGCCTGTTGGGGCTGGTACACTGCCTCTGAGGAAGTGATGCTTCAGAGATGACTCTGAAAACACGAAACAGAGAGATACGAACCTCCCACGGTGTCCATCCCTGAGTTGAAAGAGAAAATTGCTTGCCAAAGTTTGTTTTCATGTTGTTTCTTGCTCGTTGCCAAAACAGGCAAACTTGGCATATCTTATATGGTGTGTAAATGACCGACCAATTCCACACAACTCTCACTCCATGGCTTCTGAAGTAAGTTGTACTGAATATGACTACTGAGCAAACATCCGAGAATCACTTACTATTACACTATATTCTGTACTCATCCTGTAATCGCTTGATAAATGACGACAGATGTGCGTATTTGTTCAAGAATAACAAAGGTTAATATGGAGATTAAACCTTTTTTTTCTGCTCCAACTCACTGTCTCTGCCCGATAGTGGAGAGAGTTACTTCAATTAAAATTGAATGCGGGAGCTAGAGCATGAAATGGAACATGGGTCTGAAGTGCCTCAGCAGCTCGGTAACCCCAAAGATGGAGACCATCATCACCGCTCATCTTCACCGCTGGGTACCGAAGCTCAGCAGAACATCTCTTTAAAAATATATTCTTTCCTGCTCCCACTTTTTCTCTCTCAGATACCTGACCGCAGAGCTTTTAAGAGATTGTCCTGCAGGTGTTTATGGGTTTTGTTGATGAAACACTGAGCAGGCATTAAATCAGGACCTTTGGAAAACCCAGTGGCCCACACAGCGATGATTGTCGACCAAAGGAAGGAAGTTGGATTGTCACGCTGAAAATGGTTTGCTGTAAGTACTGTGATACACAATCAGATGAGAGCGGTTCCAACAACTTTTTCAATGTCTGTAGTTCATTTCTTATGAGAGCGAGAGTTCACACAGAGGGGGGGGAGTGGAACGTGGTTTGGCTGCAGAGATGACCTCTGGCCCAGCGTCAGTACTTTCCCTTCGACTCTACAAGGCTGCCCATTCAGCCACGTGAGAGAAGGGAAGTCAGCAAATCCGTCCACTCGTCATATCTCAAGTGGATCGGACCTGCCAGCACACATACTAAAACACCCATCCAGATGTCAAAGAGATCTTTATATTTTCTCATATCTACACATCTGGGCCGCTGCGGCCACAGAGATATTGCTTGGAGACAGCAAAAAAAAAAAAGAGCCACCATGGACTGCTTGTGTTTTCTCCCACGAGCTTCTGATCTGTCAGTAGAGACTGAGATTGTTGATAGTGAAGACAACTACAGCTGTCCCCGACTAAGATTTTTTTTTCAGTTGAATCATATTTGGCTGTTTAAGATGACTATTCAACGATTCATTCTTTGTTTCAGTTCAGTGTGCCACAATGAATTCCTATAACAGCCCAAATGAGTATGTTTTACCAGTACAACTAGCATTTAACTCAGGTTAGTCTTTAAAAAGTTGCGTTAAATTACTTTTTCTGTATTGTTTTTACACATGTTTACATTTGCACCACCCAAAATGTACTTTGGCCACCAAATTTAGGGGCTTGGTGGCCAGTGCTTAAAAATATTAGCGTCTATCCCTGCATCCTGATTCCTTCAAGCCTTTTAGTGAAACATTCTACAAAAACAGTGAACAGTACTCAGCACCGATTAGCGGTTAGCGACCAGTGTGTCGGTGCTACCGACCTGCTAACACCATCCTCACACAAGAACAAGAAACAAAAAAGGTGGACTGTGAAATAGCAAAACAGCAACAAAAATTCAGGAGAGAATGGAAGCAGGAAGGAAGCATATGGACGCATAGGATACATCTAAGGATGTAAAGTGCGTTCTGCCAGTTTCCTCAACTAGCAGAGAAGTCCAGTGTGTTTCTGATTGGACACAATGCCTTCAGGAAACACCACTTTCACAAAATTAATGGGAAAAGTGGACAACACAAGTATGTTAAATTGCCTTTCCTGTATTATTTTTTACTTAAGTTTACATTTCAACCACCAAAAATGTACTTTGGCTACCAAATTTACGTGTTTAGTAGCCAGCGTTTAACAAAATTAGCGTCTGTCCTTGTTTGAACTCCTTTGAGGAAGGAGAATCATTTTTCTGGACAAAAACCAGTGACAGACTGTGAACATGCATGTGCACAGACTCACACAGCATGGTGGCTCAGTGGTTAGTACTGTCGCCTCACAGCACGAAGGTCTGAACACCACCTGGGCCAATTTGGACCGTCTGTGCGGAGTTTCTCTCCGTGTCGGTGCAGATCTCCTCCGACGCGAAAGAGAGGCAGGTTAATTATTGGGAACACTGCGAGGACAAAAATCAGTCGGTTCAGCTTTTCAATTCATAACTGTTCCCTCATATTATGAATGCCTTATTATTATATATTATTACAGAGAGCATATTTTGAGAATGCTGTGGAAATGTGCATGTTTGTAATTATAAAGTAGGCCAACTTCCAAACCATGTTTGAGCTCTGGCCAAATGTGCTCGGTGACTGACCCAGACATGGACTCGGTCCATTGGGTGACTGCTGGCTGCCAAAACTCTCGCACAACACCCATCTCCAAACAATAGAGTTATTATTAGTGTGGCTAAATGCTTCAAATGTCACTTCAGTCCCATTACCGCATAGATAAAGCATCTACTTTGGCCAGTTTCCAGATTTTACTGGCCTGTTGATGGTTTTTTGTTGCATCTCTGTTTGAAAGTAATGTCTCCAAATTGCATCTCACTAAGTATGCAAGTGTTTTGTTTAGCTAATTAACAATCTCACGATTAAAGATGGTGTGTGTTTCAGTGTGAAAGTGTGTGTGTGTGTTCATAAACACATCATAAGCATATATTCCAGACCGTAACTAATCAAGGTAGCTGAGAAAAAAGCATCCTCTGATAATGAGTCTAACTTCCTTCCTTTCCACTCTTATATACTGAGTCTTTAGAGGCGAACTCGCTTCTAAACTCTCTTGGAGCCGGGGTAAAAGGCATTTGTGTGGGCCAAACGGCAGTGAGGCCTTCATTGTCAGTGATTTCAATACCGATTTCAATCCCGACTCTGCCAATCAGACAGGCTAGCATTGCTCCTTGTTCTTCGCCGTCAAATGGCTTTGTCTCCTGGGCTCATGGTTGATTAGGTGGGGGGAGACTGGGAACTGTGTGTGGCACACTGGGCTCTTTGTCCTACTCGAGAACTAGACTCCTTAACAGTCTATAGCTGCATGCAATGAACTCACTCATGCACACACACACACACAGGCGAGCACACACACACACGCACTATAAGATGCTAACATAAAAGCCGGCATGTCCAATTATGTGTTTGCACGAGTTCACACATCCCAGAGGAACTCACTGACAGGCTTTCAGATGAGCTGTATGTTAATGATTTCTCTCCGCTGGCTAATATGACTTTGAGCAATGAATGTGGCTAAGTGCTTTACAACAGAGGTGACAAAAGCACGCACATTCTTCACTCAAGTAGAAGTGCAGATGCTTGTGTGAAAAAAGACTCTGGTAAAAGCAGAATTACTGATTGAAACTGACTGAAAAACTAAGTAAAGGCTCTGAAAAGTATAAAAATAAAAAGTAGCTCCATGAAAGACATTTTTACTAACTGTGTCGGTGCAAAGCTACGGAGCCCCTAAAGTGTCATGGAGAAAAAAAAAACTATCTCGTGCGCACGTTTTAGTATCTCGTGCGCACGAGATACTAAATCGTGCGCACGTTTTAATTAGGGGTGTCATATTATCGCGTTAATTGCGATTAATTAATTACAGTCATGGTTAACGCGTTATGCTTTTTAATCGCGTTAATCTATTTTTTAATCTCTAACTTTACTGTTCTTGA
>JAJHUR010088996.1:0-11351 GCA_027495735.1 Lutjanus campechanus | reverse complement strand
GGGCTTTTTCAAACGGACCCTTGATTCTGGGGGAGACCTGGGGTAAGAACTGCTATAAGCAGGCCTAAGATGTTGCCTCAACTAACATTAGTATTCCCTTAAGTATTCCCAGCTACATTAGTAAAACCTGCCCACCCAACTCTCCAGAGCAAGGTCACTTTCATCATTATGAGCTAAGTTATAGCCTACAGAGGGCTTGTAGGGATTGGAGACGGTACATTTGTTTATAATACAAAAACGCTTTTTTCTACTGTAAACAGATAGCTTAATAATGTCAATAATTCCCTTTGTAGGGATGGCAGCTCCCCGCCCACCCCTGGGTGAATCGAGTAGTTGAATTTGTAGCGAAGGATTAAGTACTAAACCACCGGTGGGCTGAGACATTGCCAGGGGAAAAATATTTGTTAAACTGCAAAGTGCTTGTGTACAGCACATTCAGTTAAAAGCAAAATCCCTCTGTGAGAATATGCAGCTGGATATGCAATCAAAAAGAATATTTAATGTCTTCCCCCCTCGTTCAAATTCAGCATGCGGTGCACTCTGGAATCCATGCTCTCCTTTACTGGTGACAGGCATATATTAGCTCTCCACATATTAGCACATATGATGGACAGACGAGACAAAAGTGCACATATTCTCTGCTCAAGTAGAAGTACAGAGACTTGTGGGGGAAAAAAAGACTGGTAAAAGTAGAGGTACTGATTCAACTTCTTTAGTGCAGTAAAAACAAAAGAGTACAGGCTCTGAAATGTACTCTGAATGTCACCTTTTCTCCACAGTCGAGTCTCCCCTTTCTGTCTGTTTCATCTTGTTACATCTTTAATGTCGTTTTTGTGTTGTTACATCCTACTATGTCTTTTATCGTGTTTTTGTCTTGTTACGTCTTGTTCTGTCTTGTTATATATTTTATTTTGTTTTGTCTTGTTATGTCATATTCATCTTGTTACGCCTCCACATCTTTTTTTGTCTTGTTGCGTCTTTTACTTCATTTTTGCCTTGTCATGTTTGTTAGATCATTTTCCTCATGTTACGTTGTTTTTGTCTTATGTATCGTTAACGTCTTTTAGTTCATTTTTGTCTTGTTAAGTCGTGTTATGTCATATTGATGTTACATTTTTTTCGTAGTTTTCATCTTGTTACATCATGTTATGTCTTTTTCTTGTTTTTCTTGCTTTTGTCTTGTTACGTCTTCAAATCATTTTTGTCTTGTTACATTTTAGTTTTGTTAAGTGTTTTACTTCATTTTTGTTTTGTTATGTATTGCCATGTGTTTCATTATTCTCATCTTGTTACACGTTCACATCTTTTTTGTCTTGTTACATCTTTTACTTATTGATTTTGTCGCTTTCATCTTATTATGTATTGTTACGTCTTTTAGTTTTTTCTTGTTATATGTTTGTCATTTTACATCATATTCATCTTATGTATTGTTACTTTGTTTTTGTCTTCTTACATTGTTTTTCTGTCTTTCGTCTTGTTACTTCTTGCTACATCTTGATACATTTTATTTGTCTTGTTAGATTTTCATCTTGTTGCATTTTAATGCTCTTTTCATCTCACCATGTCTTGTTACGCTGTTTTGGTCTCTTTACGTCTTTTGTTGGTTTTGTCTTGTTACGTCTTTATACAGTATTTTCGTCCTGCATTAAAACTGACGTAACAAGCATATTTTGAAAATATAAGGAGTAGAAAGTATAGATATTTGTGTTCAAATGCAGGGAGTAAAAATAAAAAGTTATCAGAAAAAGAAATATTCAAAAACTACTTAAGTAAAGTGACAAAGTATTTGTACTCAGTTACTTCCCACCTCTGGTGATGGATAGTAGACCACATACTGGACATTGCTGCCTTGAGGCTGAATATAAGAGGTTTTCTTAAAATGCTAAAGGAATATAATTTGGTTAATCACAGCCAGGCTATTTATGGACAAATAAATGAATTAAAGTTGGTGATTGAAGTTCCCAGTTAAAGGAGAGGCAGACTCCTTTTTATTGATGATGAAAAACTTTAGGGATCCAGTCATCTTTCTACGTGGGACTCATTGGAAGTGCTTAATGATACCCAAGCCCCTCTCAAAGGCTACAGAAGCAGCAGGACATCAAAGAGCGGTTGACAGACAGACAGATTCTGAGTTGCATGTTAAAAGCCCATTCCTCTTTAAAAAAAGAAAATAAAACTGAAACACAGCCACACACACCACCACCACCACTACGAAAAGATCCCATCATCCTCCTCATCTCTCAGTGGTGAAATACTACATCTACCTGAAGACATACACGTTGCTACATCCATCTTTCTTCAAATCTTTTTATTTCATTTTTTTTCTTCTCCCGTACTCTTCAAACGGCTTGTGCGCAGGCATAGCCAGGCATGTTTTTGCATCATTAGAGCCAGTGGGTGTATTTGAAGACAGACTAATGACAGCTCGGCTTTCCGGCTCAAACGAGAGCCATTGCTCATTTACCCGAATAGATACATAGATAGATGGGGGGGTTGTAATGATGTAGCCTTATCAAATATTCTCCAACACAAGCCAAATGACATGACATCAGACTTGAGCCATTTAAATTACAGTCACGGATCCGGTATGTGACAACTGTTAGGCATGTTAATGTGTATTTTTCAGAACAGTAAATCAATTGGACATCACCGTGTACACGCCGCTGTCTCGCAGGATGAATGGTTGGAATGATCAAGAGGAGCAATGAAATAGAATGAGGACTGTTGTATGCTGTGATGTGATAAATTTACTGGCATTTGTGATTCACAATGGATGGCCTCAGAGATACGCCGTCCTCCCAAGGCTTGAGATTCTGGCATGGTCCTTTGCGATCTATCTTTCTCTCCCATTTATCTCTCCCCAATCTGCCTCCCTATCTGCCTCTGTTCTCTGTCCAAATTCCGATACAGTTCGCACACCAACGCAAACTCACTAACGCACTCCATGAGAGCATCGATATGGAGCACTGCCAGGAATAAACACTTCTTTCTTTCTCTCTGTACTTACCCACTTCTCACTATTTTACCATATTCACTGTAAAAAAAAAATCAAACAAGAATTTAGTTGAATCAACTAATCTTTTCTCATTGATGTAATGCAAAGTTTTATTTATTTAAGCTAATTCAACTTAAAAGTAGGGACTTACAATCAAATTTTTAAATTCAGTCATCTGAGAATTTTAAGGCAGCTCAGACACTAACTTTTCAAATTCCCTTAACTATTTATTTAAGTTGATTAAACTTAAAATTTCTAGTATTTATTTTCACAGAACATATTTTCTTCAGAATGTATAACTTCTAACTTGAAGTCTTTTGACTTGAAATGATTTGATGATTGAATGTAGTGTACAGAGTTCAATCAACTCATTAGTTTCCCAAGAAGCCTGATCAGCATATTAGCAAACTTCCCAGCATGCACTGCATGAGAGTTAAAACTTCATAACTTCAAAACTTGATTCTCCTCCCTTTTAAAGTTTGAAAAAAACCTGATGAGGAAAACTTGCTGTGTTATGTTACAAAAGCCGTTATATCATAATATTCTTTTCAGATTGCCTAGCAGAGATCAGCAGTCTACTTAGTGCACTCTTGTAATTTTTACAGTGTAAAAACTTCCCCCTACAGCTGTTCGCTGCCCTCAGGTCACATCCTGTTTGGGTGGCCAGTCAAGACTCCCAAATAATGCGTCCCTTTGTTAACTGGAAGTAGACACCATGGTGTCTGCACTGACCTGGCCTGTTATAGAGTATTAACAACCAAATGCAGTGGCCTTATTTTCCTGGGCCGGCTCTAGTTGAAATCACAACTTGTTGACACTTCATAAGGTCCCTCTAAACCCAGCGTCTGCAGCAGCCCAGGGCGATACAGATTAGACCGTAATATGGATTGATCCCTGCTCCCTCTCCCTCCCACCTCTCATCTTCACACGTACTGGATGTGTGGGTGTGTGTATGTGTGTGCACATACACCGTGTGCTGCAGAATTTGTGTACAATTTGTGAGCGGACCCCAGCTGCCCCCACACTCACCAAACACGCAGCTTGTTTCCGCACCCTCCCCAACCTTCTTTTTTAGTTTATTTCCCCCCATTTTTTTTTTTTTTTACTTTGGGTCTTTCTGTGAGATTAATTCCTCTCTTCCCATCTTTGGGCTGTCAACTCAGGGTATGGAGTCATTTTTTAAAGGCCGCCGTTCCCGAGGACGGGAGACTGATTGAGTTGTGGCCTTTTTCTGAGTGGGTAAAGAACAGGATTAATGCATAACTCCTGAAACGAACACATTGGAGAGAAAAAAAAAGGTGAGAAAATGTCCTATGGGAGAGAGTTAAATAATGAAAGTTTATGAACAGGAGCATTATGTACTATATTAGAAATTCTTTATGAAAGACACGTGTGTCCAAGTGCATGAAAAAAAATGACTTTGACAAGTAGTGTGGGTGTTAAACAACATTTTAAAATGAATAAATGATCATTCCAGACGTTTTTTTGGACGAATAAGCACTTAACAGGAAAAATAATATCAAACTACTTACCTTTGCCATTGATCGTTCACTAAACTCCTCCCCTGAACTGTTCAATCATAGCTTCGCAACCGCAACAATCAAGCTGTGGATTCATCTATGTGCCGAAACAGTGTATTGGGATTGTAGTGTGAGCAATACTTTTCGTTTAAAAAGCTTAGAGGGAGGCGTATTTTTTAGCCTCTCCAAAAATACGAAGTGTGAGGAACTTGTCTGCTCTGACGTAAGCTGCAATCCTTAGCATGGCTAATGGCTAAGTATCTCACTAGCCGCACTAGACCAGTCAAAGGAGTATGTCATTAACTAACTACATCAGTTTGTGGAGTTAAAGTGTTTAAAAAATGCCATTTCAAGACACATATATCAGTGTGTATTTCCCCACTATATGGAAGCAGATCCAGGATGCTACAAGAATGATTTAATTTAATTATTTAATTATAATGGGGGTTGGTTTAACGTTAAGTACGTTATGTAAGTAACATGATGTTAAAACCAGAGAGCTTATATTATGTTATGTAATAATATAAGCATGGCCATATCATAACTTTTGACTTTTTAATTTAAGAACAAAAAATTGACAAAATGTTTTGCTGCCATGTCATACCAGTATTCTTTTTCTACAACTAGAAAACTTCAATATTTATGCCAGTTATTATTGTTTACAGTGACAATTAACCTTACAATGGCAGGGACGAACTATGGAACTTACTGTGTCATTCCAAGCCTGAAGCGCAGTCATCATCGCCACTCAGGAGGCTCCCTAATGTCCTTTTCAAAATAGCTAGTACTGCAGGAAACGCATTTAATTTATTCTGACCAGGGTGGCATAGTGGTGCAGTGGTTAACTCTGTTGCCTCACAGCAAGAAGGTTCTGAGTTCAAATCCCCTAGCCGACCCAGTCCAAAGACATGCAGGTCAGTAGGTTAATTGGTGACTCAAAATTGACTGCAGGGAAAAGTGGTTATGGATAATGAAAAATGAATTACTCTGACCAGAAACATATATTCACAGATTCAGGCACCAAAACTACTTGGTTAGGTTGAGGAAAAGATCACGGTTTGGGTTCAAATAAGTTATGTTATGTAAGTCATGTGATGTTGTCACATAAGTCACAATATGTCAAGTCAACTTTTGGTCTCACATGGGACATGAACTCCAGTCTACTGGGTGAAAGTCTTGTGTTTGACCCATCCAGCCACCTTGTTTTCCTTCCTATACAAACTTGCTCTTTACGCTCGAGGTCACCGCAGAACAATACATGTAAATATGGGTCGTAATAACACAGACGACCTATATGGCCATGGTGAGGAAGGCCTGCTTAGGCACTGGGTCCCTCCAAGACACAATTTGAAGACAGGTGATGGCAGAATTATTTCTTATCAAGACTGGAAACCTCTTGTGTTTGTTTAAGTGTAATCTTCAAGGAAACGCTTGCCAAACTCCAACTAAACTGTCCACCCATTTCAGCAGATATATTAGATAACATTCTATATGTGTGCATTCGACAGTCACGAATCATGACATCACCATCTTTTACACCGCATATCATTAAGTCATTTTGCAGAGGAGTGAAGCAGCAGACCTGCTCATTCAGAAACCCAACAACGAACTGGCTGCTCCACCGTCTGAAGCAAAGTAAATCTGCATTCACCGAGGGGTTCCTGAGAACCAATGTTCTCAACAAAGGGAGTGAATCAGAGGTTGGGCCTGCACTTTCTCATGAACTCCTCCCAACAGTCTCTCACCGCTCCCTCTGCTCTCCTCCTCGATCCTTCCCGTGGCCACTCAGAGCTGAATAGCTGATTAAGCACACATTGATTAGCGCAGACTCATTAGCATCCTGTTTGCGTTGACCCCCCCTCCCCAACTTCACCATTTCCAAGCAGCAGCAGCAGCACACACACACACACACACATTAAGGCAAACACAGACTCTCTGCCTCTTTCACTGAGCCCCCTTGCTGCTCTGACTCAAATGGATTAACAAGCACAATATTTCTGCCAGGGACAGGAAATCACTGAACACTTGTCAGGAAGCCTGCGATCAATGCAATTCACATCATTGACCCCCTCTCACCGCATGCGCCCCCTAACCCACCCCTGCCCCCCCGCCCCATCCACCCACCCATCCACCCACCCAATGTCCCCGTCCTTTCCACGCAACCCGCAGCAACTCTTTCTCGGCTGCGAGACCACGCCAGCATCCTATCACTGATTTTATATTTGCATTTCTTTACATATCCAATCAGGCGGATGTCGAGCTCCAACATAACCTCCTCCCTCACACACACACACACACGCAGACACGCTCACATGAACACCTGCACACTTTCATGCACACACACACACATGCCAAAAAATGATCTCACTCTGTCTCTGAAGTTAAACTCTAGTTGCTAGTTGTCTTTTCTCCCTTCACTCTTCTCATCTTCTCATTCCCTGCAGAGTTAAAGGCCTCGCTGGCAGCTCCAGCTAAAGCACCATAGGGTGTCTCCAAGGTTAACTTAATACATTACAAGCAGTAAAGCGCGAAGCACTGAGGCTGTGTCTCTACTTTTCGTGTGTGTAGTGGTTTTATGCACGTTTGCATTTTTTTTTTGTTTACTCAAAAAACAAAAACTTAAAAAAATGTTGTTGGTGAAAAGCGACTTATTCCCAAAGGCACGCATACTCAGTTCAGTGGATGATGTAAGATGAAAATATCTCCCTCTAACTGGAAGAGAATCAATATATACTAAAATATGTGTGTTCGGGTAGCTGTCCAATTATGACACAATTTTGTTAAAATAAAGGACAGAGAAAATAAACGTGTTGCTGATTTCTCCATCTGCCATCTGTTGCTGGAAGATTCACACAGAGAGAGGAAGAGGCGGGGAGGGCTGCTTTTGACTATTGAGCTCAATGCATTTAGCACCTGTTTTTGATTGTGTAAATCTCCACTGGATTCTGAGTGAAGCTACATTTCATTTGGCTTTTTGTTGAGTGTAGTTCTTACAAAAGACAACTCAGACATGAGCTACACTCTGAGAAATAAAGGTGCTAACTAGAACCGTAAGAGAACCCTTTTTGTTTCCTGTCAGAACCTTTTTTTAATTCAGTTTTCACTTGAAATTCTTTCAGAGAGTTCTACCCAGAACCCAACAGAAAGGATTATACCTAGAACCATCTGTGAAAGGTTTCGCCTTGAAGCCCCTGTGAGAGAGCCCTTTTATGGTGTAATAGTTCCAACTAGAACCCTATCTGCATGTTCTATCCAGTACCTTTCCAACTTCTAAGTGTGCCAACAAGAACACACACACAGAGTTCTAAAGAAGAACCTTTTTATATTCCAGGGGTTATTCGGGGGATTCTACCAAGAACCTTTTCATATTCCAAGGGTTTTATCTAGAACACGCTCAGGGGGCCTACAAAGATACTTTTTATATTCCAAGGGTTTTATCTAGAACACACCCAGGGGATTGTACCGAGAACTGTTTTATATTATGTTACAAAGAACCCTTGATGACAGAGTTCTTCATAGATTTTAACAATCCCTTTTTCTTCTAAAAAAATGTTCTTTAGATGAAACGTGCTCTTAATTGAAACCTCAGTCTTACAAAGAACTCTTGAGAAATGCTTTCTTTTAAAAAGAGTTCTTAGAAGCAAATGATTCTGGGTAGAACCCTTATTTCTAAGAGCGCAGTGAGCTGGGAGTCCAGGAGCATTTTGCAGAAGAAAGGGAACATTAGAGACGTACCTTGGGCTATACAAATGATACTAAAAGATAGAAAACAGCAACAATAAAGCAACATGATTCCAATGTTCTGTTGACAAAAAGGTGGTGCATTTTTTCTTATCGGCTTAAGAGGCTGCGCTCCTCGCTGTGTAAGCCCTCGCCCCTTTCACGGAGGTTTCTTTTCTAGCTGCTGTGAGCTTTCTGGAGTGTGACAAATAACCCAGCAGGCCTGGAGCCCACAGCTCAGTAAGCATTCCAACAATGCCATATTACTGCATTAATATTTAAGGTCTAATGTTTCCCTAACTGGCATTCAGACAGCTGGCTAAGAGCCTCGCTCTAAAAGCATGTCAGGCCCGGCGCTCAGTGGAACGTCATATATGTTGTTGGTGTGTTAAATGTTTTGTTAAAAAAAACAAAAATAAAAGGGAATTTTTAATGACTTTCAAGTATTTTCTTTCTATATGCCATGACTTGTATGTATGAAGCTAGTAAAAGGCTGTGCTTACAGCGAAATAAAAGGAAACTTTAAGATGGCTTAAATTTTAGAGCTAAATGTTTATTTATGTTGAATAAATGTACTATTTATCAAGAATAAGGCATGATGTCTGGTCTGCTTATGCAAGAGTGTGTGTAAAAGAGGAAATAATACTCTGTGGTTCTGCAACTATCTCTATTGCTCAACTCCTAATATTTGCATAAAAGTGGTGCATGGAAACACATTAAAGCTGGGGCAGACAGCATATTTTTGGTGCAAAAGTTCTATAATAACCTTTTATTCAAGTACTCTAAGAGAAAACTAGACTTCTGCTTCACCTCTTGGCTCTTTTTCAGGCTGTAGAAAATCTAGCCCTTGACATGAGATGGGCCAATCATAGGTCGGTAAGATAGTTGCTTGTTAAGTCTCATTCATAAAGTAAAGTAAGTAATAAAGTATCCTTGTTACAATTACGCGAGTTTGTACGCAGTCTCTAATGCAGTGCTGCCTAAGGGGTCAAAAAAGTTTCTCTGAATCTTTTAAGGATATTACAGGGTGTAGATGGTAAAATCCCAAAATTCTTTGCAGTTTTGTGTTGAGATGAGTTGCTCTTAAACTGTTGGACTATTTGCTCACACAGTTTTTTCACAAAGTGATGAACTTCACCCCATCCTTGCTTGTGAACGACTGAGCCTTTTTGAGGATGAATTCACAAAATGTAATTATTAAACAACCAGGGAATGACAATCACTGGAAATTTGGTCAAAATCTGCTCTACATTTAGATGGAAACTGAGCCAAAGATATACATTTTTTTTTATCACAAAAATAAAACGAGTAACTAAATGAAGTAAACACACCGTAGCTTGCAGGGAAACATATTTGTTGTTTCCTTATGGAATCGTTCTAAGTATTACCACTTCCAAACCTGAACTGTAGTGGGCAGCACACAGGTTTCTTTAGACTTATTTAATGTAGCTCGTGACTAAACGAACACAATTCTCAACTTTACAACACTTATGCTGCAACCTTGAGCTTATCGGGACACTTTTACACTGACTATTATCACTCACTGCTTGTAGCATGTAGCATGCACTAGTCATTCACAAACACAGATCTACTACTCACAACACCTTGATGATGATGTCACACCCACACAAGTTACCCACAAGGCCACTGTGGGGAAGGCTGGGCCAGTAACATCAGTCAAGTCACCTAATGACCATCTTTAATGCAATTAAATCAGACCTTAAAGGTGAAATACGACGTAACTCCCTAATGTTCAAAAATGAGTGCTGCAGTCCAAATAGTGAATTGGAGCCACAGATGGCATATTAAATAGGTTGAAGCGAGATGTTTCCTCCTGCCTCCTCCTCCCCAGAATCGAAGCTCAGGCAGGCTGCAGGAGTGCAAGATGAGCACAACATTATACTTTGACAATAACAAGTGACGACGAGTCCTACACTGTAAGTTGATCAGCTGTTTATAACTGTCAGTTGTCCGTCAATGTAAAGCTCAGCCTGTTATCCTGAAAACAAAAGCCCACTGCTCTGAAAATACACACCCTGGACTTTGAGTTCAGTGGCTGCCAGACCCCATTAACATATTGCTCAATTTAAGATGTTATGAACATCTACTCCTTCTACAAGATTATTAATGATTTCTTACCACTCATAAATAGACACTAACTCATTTAGTGAACATTAAGTATTAATTTTAGCTCTTTGTAAAGTGAATAAATGTGAAATGACAGTGTGGCCAAAACATAAACTGACGTTTTCAAAGGAGAACATACTGGCTGTAGAACTGTCGTTGGAAACGTTGGAAAGTATTTAATTTCAGTTTAACATGTTTCCTGAATCTCTGATGACATATCATGGTCATTTTAGGATTTAGTACAATAAATACGTATATGGCATATTTCTCCTTTATGAAATGAAGAAAAATTCTATGTACCTGCTGCTAAGCAAGACTTAGACAATCTAACTTCAATGTCTTGGCAGGTGGAGTAGATTTGGGCGTGAATAGAGGCGATAACTGGTGGATTAGATGGAGTTCATGTGTGACTTTCCTCCTGTCTGGGGACTCAAATATGGATAATGTAATATTTGTAGAAGCATTAGCAGTGAAAAATAGCCCTGGGGTTACATCAGTGTCAGCTCATAGCCAAATTAGACTTGGTGTCCTGGTCCTTTCTGTTTGCATTTTCTCCCGTTTTATGTGTGGATTTCCACCAGTTGCTCTGGTTTCTTCCCACAGTTCAAAGACAACAAAGCAACATGGACTCCAAAATCGCTCGTACTCTACATATGAACGTGATCAGAAGTGACTGTTTGTTTTTGTTGAACCTGTAATAGTGTGACAACGTGTTCAGGGGGTGTTTCCATGCTGTCCACGCGGCACAATCTGGAATGGGAAGGAACCAGAGGAAGACAATTAACGAATGACTCACCACTTACAACATCATCGCACATTTTTCACCTCAGAGTGCAGATAAAAATGTTTAAAAGCGTGCTGTAACATTTAATGATCACAAGCACTACAGGTTGCAGAAGGGGGGAAAAAAAAGAAAAAAACATCTTGTACTCTGCCTCCATCTGACCTTGACTCACCACCACCAGCCTCTTGACCGTGACTCTGATGTC
>JAJHUR010088995.1:0-10806 GCA_027495735.1 Lutjanus campechanus | reverse complement strand
TTGATTTTACTTCTTGAGGAACCTCACATCCATTCGGCACCAGCGGCCACCAAATCATTTACTGACCATCAAGATGACTTGAACTATACACTGTATGGGTCACAAGATGTCTTATCCATTTTCACATTTCCTGGAGCCTGCAGAGCATTCTTCACAACAAATCAAAAAAGTGCTATTTCTATTGGAAAAACATTCACTGACAGCCTCCCTGGTGCCAGAATCTATGACTGAGCTCTCTGTTATTTTTGTCATTTTTGCTATAGTTGTCAGATGAACGGTAATTATTCTCTAGAAGTTATTTCTCACACAAGTGAAAAGGCCACATATAATTCAGAAATGCTTTTGTGTGTCTTCCTGGTGATATAGTGATTGCTAGAAGTATTTACTTGTCTTGAAGATCACAGATGTTACTGGAGGTTATAGCCTGCCTGCCTAAGACAAGGTTATGATGAAATGAGGGGAAAAGGTGGACTGCGTCACATCAAAACCTCTTCATTCTCAAAACGATTTTCATATTGCTGAATGTAGATTTTTATCGAAGCCAGCAGTGTAACTCTATGGGTGATCTGTTTGTCAAAACTGAAATATTTGTTGGATAGATGGCCATGAAATTCTGTGCAGACATTTATGGTCTCTGCGGAATGACTTTGGTGATCCTCTGACTTTTCGTCTAGCACCATCATCGGGTCAAAATTTCATTTTGTCCGGCAGGGGCGTGTCCAGAGTTTTTTGACTGCGGTGGTCCAAGTGGGGCACTGACTTATGCAGGGGTGGCATGAAGTATGTGTGTGCATGCGTGTCAGAATAGCATTAATTTAACATTTTTTTCATATTTGCTTTAATCACTAACTTTACAGTATCTTACAGTTTATTACATTCCTGTGTTTGATTTTTTTTGTTTAAAAGATAAATAGTCCAACCAGTCACAACACAGCAGAGTGGCACCACACATATAATATAAACCTTCTATACTTTATTCTTTAGTCCTCAAAAAGAAATTGTACTTCCATTGTAGCTCTCTCCTCAGGCTGTGAGACAGAATTCCTCCATGAAAAATAGTGTAATTTTATGATTTGTATATTTGCATTGTAAACTGATCCAGAGTATTGGGGTGGCCAGTCAGATTT
Organism: Lutjanus campechanus; assembly: GCA_027495735.1. Taxonomy (NCBI): domain Eukaryota; kingdom Metazoa; phylum Chordata; class Actinopteri; order Lutjaniformes; family Lutjanidae; genus Lutjanus; species Lutjanus campechanus. Next base: position 9,679 of record JAJHUR010088995.1, on the reverse strand, counting down.
CAGGGTTGGCCAGTGCCCTAATCATTTGGGTGCTCTTGTATGGACACAAACCCTTCACTTGCTTTCTTTTTTTTTTCCACAGGAAGAAGAATTAAGGAAAAGCGGGGAGGCCAAATACGCCCATCTGAGTAATGATCTTCATGTTTTAATTGAAGTCTTTGCTCCACCTGGAGAGGCCTATTCCCGCATGAGTCACGCCTTGGAGGAGATTAAAAAATTCCTAGTGCCAGTGAGTTTAATACCTTATTTTTCATCCTAATTTTTATTCCTGTGCCGTATACGAACATCAGTCATTGCTGCCGACTTGATCATTTTTCCACCAGGCTTATTAACACAAAGCAAACAGTTTCCGAGTTTACAGTATCAAGTATTCTGTATCCAGAGTTTGTTTACATAAGAATAAGATTTAAGCATGCAGTTTTTTCTCTGCATTACAACAACTGTGCTACAATATATGCCCCTTACTCACAAATGAAAAATAATGTATTCAGCAATTAAAGTGCAGTATGGAACAACTTGCAAGACTCCAGCAACTTATAGCCTGGAGAACTTAGCAATAATTAATGTGCATGTTGTGTACACTTGCTTAGTCTAAGCTGTAAATATTAATCAAGCTTTGCAAATGTGACAAGCCTAATAGAGGAGTTGTGCTGCATGAATCTACTTTATGGAGTTCATGTTTCTTCCTATACCGAGCCAGTGTTCTTACAAGCATGTCTGTTCACTGGGCCAGAAGGATGATGATACTGCATCTGCACCGTGCAGTTCATATCCTTCCAAATACAAATTACTTAACACTGGCTGCCAAAAAACAAGTAAAAACTAGAATTACCGCCTTACAGTTGTATGCCTCTGCCAGCCAGTCAAGTCATAGTTTGCATTCATGTCTGTCCAGACTCATAATATGTGCAGTGAATATTTTAAAAGAATCTAATAAAAGGCATGAATTGTATGTATATAATTATGATCACAATTAACAATTTCCAGACAGAAACATGCTGTTTTCACTTACAGACAAGTTTTACAGAGGGGTACAGAGGACTGATAAAGAGCTCAGGTGAAGGTGAAGGTGACCTTTGACCTCTGGGATATAAAAGTCATCACCTCATCATTTTATCCTACTAGACAATTAAGAATCTGTGTGAAACTTTGTTGTTAGTAGTTAATGGATTCTTGAATTATGGCCAAAAACCTGTTTTGTCAAGTCAAAATGGCTTTGATGATTGACCCTCAAATTGTAATCAGTTCATCATCATAATTCATTATTATTAATAACAAAACATAAACATATTTGTTGCCCTGTTTGCATGCTGTTAGCTAGTAGGTAGTTCAGATTTACTGTAACATTAGTAAGGTGAAGACCAAGGTTGGGGACAATGTTGTCCCTCAAGTTTACCCCATTCTTGTTTCCATCCCTAAGTGCTGTCCTGCCTCTCCTACCATCAACTCATGAACCCATGACTCATTATCTGTTGGTGCAAAGAATTTGCATGGCCTTAAAAAAAGAGTCTATAGGACAGGATGTGCTGCACACTGTACAAATTATAAAGCCCCCTGAGGCAAATTGTGACCTGTAATTTTGGGCTATATAAATAAAATCTGACTGATTAATTTATTGATGCATTCAGAGGACATATCAAAACTGTCAGCATGCCTAAACAGTGTGTTAAAACACATTTTGTGAGATTGGTGGTGTAAATAACACACCAGATGTACCTTTTCTTAGAAATGCTAATTTACTTCAGCATCCCATTGGTGCTCTGATGCGCTTTGCAATCCATTCCTGCCTGTTCTAGTAATAAAAAGGTCAGCTGGCTTCTCTTTCTCCTCTCAGATCAGCAGGGGCTTTTATGTATTGTTTTGGGAGGTGGAGCGCGGGTTCACTGCATAAACTGCAGTAAATATTATGCTTTACTTCCACACAGTCTTTCCAGGAATATAAATTTATTGCTGGCAGAGCCTCAGTTCTCACTTTAATTGCAGTACCTTGAGAAAAGATGAGGTATTGTGTATTCTAAATTATTCTTATAAAAGTGCAGACAAGTTTTCTAATTAGTGTACACGCAGGATTGGCTGTAATACATTTCTTTTTAAATAGGTGCGCACGTTCAATAAGCACAGACTGTTTAGGCTAGACAGCAGTTTGAGTCTTTTGTGAAAATCTGCCAGCAGAACTAATGATGCAGGTTTACTGGGCAGGAACCAATTGGGTAAGATTATACTCAGTGACAAGAGGGCTGAAAATCATTACTGTGGATGAAAATGCACTGTTTGACGTTCAAAACCAGTTAGTGGCAGGTAGAAGTGGACAATAAAACCCTCCAATGCTGATCTATTATTATAAATGCTAATCCAAAATTAAAGCATGGGTGCCAAACTTTGGTGAAAAAATATCACATTAATTTTAGTATCTTGCTGCTTAAGCAGACCTTACTTATTTCCATCCCTGTTATCTTTTCATTCTGAGTATACTGACTTATAAAAACACATCACTCTCCCCCTATATTCAACTATACTATATATGTCAATAGAAATATAAAAAATAAAGACCATACCATCTATTTTAAAGCAGAAGCTTGCTGCCTCAGGGATCTTATGGATTTGCAAATAAACTGCACATAAAGTAACACAACAGGCATATGTCAGTATCCATGGTGACAGATGTTTCCTGCCTCTGGTGTGGCAAATGTGTCCTGCTGTTTACCAGTTTTGTTTTTGTTTTGTTTTTTTAATTGTTGCAACACTATGTCGTCAGAGTACGACTTCAGGTGAATAGCTGGTGGGAACCAGTTTGGTTGAAAATATTCAGCACTGGCTTCTTAATATTGTTAATTCTTACTCCTTGATTCCACTTGTCACATCACATTTGCAATCGTTTTCATCTGTACTCCACATGGCTTCAAGCTGCACCAGCAGCAGATTTTCCCACCTGATTATGTTGATTTTAACAGATTTTGTAGACTTTGTCCTCTTCCCTTGCTTTTTGGATCAGCAGGCTACATGGTCAACTAGTTTCTTTTTTGTCTGTTTTTACGATTGCTAGTCTGCACAGAGTCTTTTATTTTTTAAAACTGACTGGATTCGTTATGTGGTGTCTGACTTGTTGACCTGCTTGCTTGACCTGCTCTGTGCAGATTGAAGCTGCATCCATCAAAATTAGACTCAGAGTGTATTTGAAGCAGAGAGGAGAGATGCTTCTGGGACATGCGGCAGCACTGATGGTGGAATCACAAGCATTGTGTAGAATGGCCACGATCAGCTCTGGCGGCCGCGGTGCAGCTGTAACGCGATACTCTGGTGGCTACATTTTGGACTAATTGGAGTACTGCTGCATATATTTTTGGCTCCAGAGGGGGCTGTGTGAAGACAATCTGACAAATAAATTGTGATGCCACATGAATCAGTATCAAGTGGGTCTGAAGTCTGAAAATAAAAATATCTGGAGGTGTGTAGATAAAAAGAAATGAGTTTACCAGAACTCTGTAGCCTGCTCGAGGCGACATTAGCTACTACTAGCATAACATCCAAAAATCTCCAACCAAACTGTCAGCAGTTGAGTTGCATTGTGGGTAATGTAGGTGCCTGGTTTGACAACGAGAGAGAATGTGTTCTCCATCTTGTTTTAACGTGTCTGTTGTGAGTTTAACAATGTTATGGGAGGGCTATTCTGAACAGACAGACTACTCTTCTAATGCACACAACTTCAGTTTGCTGTCAGCTCAGCATGTAAAAGGTAGAATATACCAAAGCAAAGTTGGCCCAGGAGGAAAGACTGGCTGAATTTATGATCCTGCTACAAACATGCCTGAATCGAGCCAGCTGGTGTGCAGCACTTTTGCTTCTCTCTGCCGGCCCACCAGGAAAACTCCCACTGCTCCAGTGACCAATCTAACCCTGCAGGTGTGACATTATGCTCCAGAAACCAAACTAAACTCAAAATGAAGGAACAGGCAGGACCGTGGAGATGTGTAACTGTCTCCCACAATGCCACATGTGTAGTTAAGTGACTAACACTGCTTGTGGCAGCTGAAAATCTAAGTATGTACCGGAGCATTTGAGCTCAGGCGAGTGACTTGTGCAGCAATCATTTCTTCCCTTTACTTGTACTCCTCTATTCTCCATTTATCTCTGAACAGAAACACAAATGAGATCCATTTTCTACCATTTTAATGTGGCATCACCCCAATGATGTCTGAAAATAAATGTCTTACTCCTATAATTTAACAAAACCTACTTCCCACTGAGCTCCCACTGAGCTCACATTGATAAAGCAGGGAAAATGAATATGTATTCTTTGCTCCTGATATGGTCATTAAATTATTAAAAAATCACATGAACAAGCTTTATGACCATTTCCAGTTAGAATTTCACATGCATAATTTGTATATGTTATTCATTTAGCCCTGAGAAGCACACAGAAGCAGTGCAGTTTGTCTGACTGAGTTTTATCAGTCATTGAGGCGACTGAGAAAAAGCGAGGTTGACTTAACGGAAGCCCTCAGATCTGCCATGAAGCAAAATCTGACTACAGAAATGCTGTCAGTGCTGTCAGCTCAGAGTTGTGTACCCTAGAAAAGAAAGAAATATGCAAACAGGAACCTAATCAGTGGACTACTGTGTATATACAGGCTGAGAGAGAGAAGCGCTGGAGAAGGACAGGCTATCCTGATCTCAGCTGGATGAGCTTGTGGCCTTCATCTCTGGCCAAACAGTGGTGGGGAGTTTTTGGCACGTAGAGGGTGACACAGATGCTTGAACAAGATATGTGGTAGTAATTTGTTTTTGCATAAAGTTAAATGTGAAGTCAAACCAAAACTTGAACAGTGCACTCAGTAGAGGGCAAATCGTTCCCAGGAATTATATGACGTAATCACCAATACTTTGATTAGGAATTAATTTAATCACATATTTCTTCACAGTAACTATTACAGACACAGACACACTATTACATTTATCTTGTAATTTCATTACATGTAAGTAGTTATTCTTTAGCACTTATTATTCCCACCAGGTGTAAGCCAGGAGGGCATCATGTAATCGCTTCCGTGTGTGTGCGTAAATGTGTAGTGATGACTGGACCTGCATCTTGTCTGCAGCTGATCTTGAATACTTCTGGACCAGTTAGCCTTTTTTTTCCTGGAGAACCTCTGTGAATCACAACTTTTGAAAAAAACAAAAACAACAAAAAAAAAACCCTCCCGGCTCACGCCTGGTGGAGACAATAATAAAGAGCTAATAAAACTTGCTCAGGCCTGTTTGTGTTTTATCCATTTGACACATGTGATCCCAAGGAATGAGTCTAAGCACCAACAGTGAAGACTGGCCTGGTGTTGCAGTAGCTTACACTTGATAAGTATTTGCCTCTGCAGTCACAGTCATCTGCATTATTATCTTCGGCAAAGATCCAGACTGTGCAGGTGCTCTAACAATGCATGGACAATTTTGCTGTGGAAATGGGGGAGGTACAATCTGTGCTTAACTTAAAAGAACTCCATGTGAAAGTATCGTTTTTTGTTTTGTTTTTGTTTTTTTTGTTTTTTTTTACCTTGCATTAGTTGTAGATTTTGTCTTTTAATAGCACACCATGTATAGATGAATGCAAATTTCAGGTATGTAGTAGTATCGCACTATGGACCACTTATGCTATGTGGCAATCAGGACCTTAATAGTAGCACTTATCCTTCTCTCCATCCAATATCAACTCATCCACGGTCACGAAGCAGAGTAATGAGATCCAAATAATGAAGATTAATAAAGGTAAACTTTCGGTATCAAATCCACGTCTGCACCCAACTTGGTTCTTTTGTTAAGTACAAAATGTAATGAACATCATATTAAGATGCAGACTTACAGCTGCTGCGGCTGCTGCTGTGCCTCTGGATCAACCGGCATGATCCAGGATAAGAGCAGCTTTCAAGGGGTTGTTATGCAGGAACGGCATGTACTGCACTTATAGAAATAAGGGTTCTAAAAGGGTTCTTCCGGAAGGACTGGGGCCAGAACCAGAAAACTGAGTAAATCGTTTTTTGACATTGGTCATAAAAAAGGAAAACTAAATCTAAATCATCTAAAAAGTTTAGGATGACATTTAGGATCTATTTTACCATTTGTCTTATTGCAAACCACATCCTAAAAACAATCCAGTCAGCATGCACTGATCATCTTTCAGACAGTCTCCTTTCCTGTTTCAAATATGTTTTATTGAGCCAAAGAAAGTCAAAGATACAGGATACCATGGTGCCAGTGCTTATTTTCATAATACAAAAGAATCATAAAAATATAATACTGTATATTGAGAGATATAAAGCAAATGATATGTGTATACCTTACAAAGGTATTGTACAGTATCAAATATAAACAGTGAAAGGAAATGAGACATTTTCAAATAAAGAGAAATAATTACATGAAATAAAAAAACTAAGATAACTAAATGTGTATATAAAGCAGAAAAATAATAGATAAAAAAGAAACTTGAATCCATATCTAAGATGAGGAACATAACTCAGATAAGGTAGTGTATGAACTGCGTATCCTCCTCTTGGTTCATTTTCTCAGCCCCTCCTTTTCCCCTGTCCCCTACCCTGCTCACACTCAATTACTCAATGGAACTGTGTGTAAATATAGCTTACAACTCAGACATTTCTGTGTGCAAAGTATGAAATAAGAGGTTGCCAGATCTTATTATATTGTGGGAGTCTGCTTCCTAAGACATAACTTATCCTTTCTAAATGTAATGTACTGATTAAATCATGCAGCCACATATTAAAGGTCAGAACTGTTGTTTGTTTCTATGATATAAGTAGTAACTTTTTAGCTCTGATGAGGCAGTAGGATAGGAATTGTTGTTAGGCTTTGATTTAATGCTTCAGATACACAGATACACATATTTTTTACCTTGGAGTAATGGACTCTATGAACAAAATCTCCTTTCCCACTGCTTTAAAAAGTTTTCATAAACTGGGGCCTGTAACAATATCAGAGCCATTCATGCGTATTTGGACTTTGACACATTGACAAATATTTTTTAGAGATTGAATCGAACTCAGCGTCCGAAGGTGCCATTTCTGCAGTGTGAGTGCATGTTTGGAAAACCATATTTCTCTGCAAATAGCATGTTGATGTTGACCTGTGTGCCCGCTGTGTAAGGCAACATGATGTATCACACACTTTGATTCTGCCCATCCAGCACTGCAGACATGACTCTTGGTGAGAGCTTTTTTCTGAAACGTGGTGAGGTAGACAGATGAGGATGGCGGGAGTCTTTTGCGTCAGCTGATCTAACACGAGATACATTCCAACACACATTTTGTTTGTTCTTGGAAATTGAAATTGGTTCTTTCACGTCACCATGTGCCATAAATCTGCTCAGTCTCTGAATATACTGTATATTACCACTGAATTCTGAGCTCTGTCCTCCAAAGAAACCAATACATCTCCTGACATATACACATCTGACTTCTTCTTTCTTATTATAGTCATATGATGGATCAAATAGTCCCAGTAGGTAGCTACCTTGAGTTCACGCACAACACAACTATCTTAGACTAAAATCTCTTCAAAAGCTTTGAAAGATTTAGATTCAAAAGATTTAGTTGTCATCTTTGGTTGTTATTTCTTTAATATTTTTTTTCTCTTGGAGAAAATGTATTTAAAAATCATCACTAGAAGCCTCAAGGACTCAGAGGAGATCTGGCTTGACATCTGTTTTAATTAAAGATCAGATCCGCTGAGATTTATCATTATTTTCTTATGTGTGTGTGGTATTTTTGCCAACACAACATACAAGGATATAGGAGCAGCTCTTTCATAAATGGTCCTGTAGCCAACTGACTCATACAGACAAAATGCACAAGGCAGGAAATCAGTCAACACAGCCACTAACAGAGACGTGTGGCGGCCAAGCTTTGCGTGCTGACCCCTTAAAGTCTCTGTGAAGGGCATTGCGTGTGTGTACAAGGTCATGCATGGTCAGAATTAATCTCGGTGAGCAAACAGTCTGACCCGAGAAGCCTCGGCAGGGGGTTTATCTCTGTATTCTCATGTTAACGCCTCTGTCAACAGTCAACTTTTACGAGCTCTGGCATATTTGTTGTGCTTTGGATAAGCTGCCAGCTTCCCAATTAAAAGCTGTGCCAGTCTCCTTCAAACCAACAGAATGCTGTAGGCCTTATTAATTCATGAACAAGAGACGCACATGTGTGCTGTGTGTCAAATTTTTTGGAAATCTACTTTTTTTTTTTAGTGACATGTGGTTGTCAGAATCTGATCATCACATGCTTCCTGTATGATACACATCTTCTTTCTGTAAATGAAGACTTGACGATGTGACAGCCACTCTTTTTTATATAGAGTAAAGTGGAGTAGTGGTGCAAGAGGAAAATTATGCTGAAATTGCATCTTAATAAAGGAACAATATGTCACAATTGGACATCCAAAAATGAGTACTATAGTCCTAATTGCAAGTTGGAGCCAAAGAGAGTATATTAAATAGGTTGAAATCCTATTTAATATACAGTCTCTGGTTGGAGCGAGTTGTTTTCCCCCACCCTCTCCTCCTGAAAACAGTCATTCTGGCCCGGAATAGAAATTTCAAAGGAATATGTCATTGTGACCAAGACAGGAAGATGTCTTGGTCTCCTGCTATTTTCCATATACATGCTACCATTAGTTCACATTATTAATAAGTTCAGCATAAATTTCCATAGCTATGCGGATGATACCCAATTGTATATTTCTGTTGAGCCAGCTAACCCAAATGCCCTTCCCTCAGAAATACTGCTGCTAGGGCCAAAATGCAAGAGAGAGGCAGTTTTTAAGAGACTTAGGAACTCACCAAGCTCACCAAACTAAATATAGTAGTAGTTTTGGTGTCATCTTGGACTCTGACTTAAGCTTTGAAGCCTGCATTAGCAAAGTGACCAAGGCAGCATTCTTTCACCTGAGGAATGTTGCCACAGTAATGCCTTTTCTAGCAAAGCCGGATGCAGAGAAATTAGTACATGCTTTTATCACTAGCGGGTTGGACTACTGCAAAAGAGACTGATTGGAAAACTTCTGTTAGTCTAAAACTCTGCTGCCAGACTTTTAAAAATACAAGAAAAGAGAGTGCATTACTCCTGTTTTAGCTGCCCTGCACTGGTTCCCCACTTCTTTTAGAATTGATTTTAAGGTTCTTTTACTCACATACAAAGCTCTCAATAATACAGCACCTTCATACATCTCTGACCTTTTTACCCCATATCAACCAACAAGAGCACTCCAATCTGCCGATGCTGGTGTTATAACTGTTCTTAAAGTCGCCCATAAAACAAGAAACCACTTTTAGCTACTATGCTCCAAGTCTATGGAACACTCTGCCCAGTTACCTCAGACTTGTGAGCTCTGCTGGCACTTTTAAAACTCAACTGAAAACATACTTGTTCAGGCAAACTTTTAGTTAATGAAATACATTTCTACCCTGGTCTGTCGTTTTTACTATCTGCAGTTGTCTGCCTGTTTATTAGATCTTATATTACTAAGAATTTATTTATTTATTTATTTATTTATTTATTTATTTATTTATTTATTTATTTATTTATTTTCTCTTCTGTATTTTGTCTTTTTAATGCCATGGTGCTGCTTTTAATTTTTCACTCTGATTTTATGTATTATTATGATTTTATGTATTTCTGTCTTGTGT
>JAJHUR010088994.1:35006-45872 GCA_027495735.1 Lutjanus campechanus | reverse complement strand
ACTAATTGACACCATGTCAAAGTGCCAGCAAAAACTGCTACATCAGCCCCCAGCCGCAGAGGACAGAAGAGCTGAGTGGATAAAAAGTTTATTTTTGATGACGCCGTGTGTGGATTTTACTCCATCGCTCTGCTTTCTCAATGAGGGCCGGGAACTGTTCGAGCTCGACGACAGATCGATACCAGCTACCTGTGACCTGACTTTAAACTTTTTTTTGCCATGTTTTATGTTGTTTTAGTGTTTATTTTGTATGTCATCCTTATGTGGCGCTAACATATTGTGGCTACACAGGCTGGGGCAATGTTGGACTAATGTTGTAATATTGAGGGACAGTAAAGAGAAAAAGGAAAAGGAAGCCACTGTGACCCTTGTCGCCACTGTGTGTGTGTGTGTGTGTGCATACGTGTGTGTGTGTGTATGCGTTGCTGCTGTAATGCAAACTTTAGACACACCCTGAAGCTAACAGTATACGTACAGTATGTGTGAAAGGAAATTGTCAAACTGCAGGAATTAATTTGATTGGCAACGCTGTGTAACTTTGATTAACACCATTTAGGCTTCCAGGTAGCAGAGTTGGGCAAGTTACTCAGGAAGTGTAGTAAGTTACTTTTGACTTATTTTAACTTAAAAAGTAATAATATTACTGTACCTGTTACTGGGCATCAAAAGCAATAAGTTGCATTACTTGTTTTATTATTATATTGCTTTTATAACTTATTGGCAGCCTTGTTGTGTTCCAAAGTTGAACTGTTGATGCAGTTAATTGTAAGTACTGTTGTTGTTAGCTGTCCAGATGTTGGCTGTGGTGGAGACAGAGTCGACCTCTCTGATCGTGACCTTCAAATTAGATTCTATCACCACCGCTTCTCTCTCGAGGAGACAAATAAACTCTAAATAATGGCGATACTTCCACCTGTGGGAAGCATGGCTCACTCCCTCTGCCTCATTCCTCCAGTCTTCGTTTAGCTTTTTAGCGAGCAGCTGACATGACCTGTTGCACGCACACGTCATCATAAGAGGCTCCAGAGGTCAAAAAGTTACTCAGTAACACAGGATTATTCAGATTAGTAAGTGTAATATTATTACTGTTTGGAAATTGTAATTCCTTACACTACATATTACTGGGGAAAGTAATAATATTACAGTAATATGTGTGGCTGTGGCTGACTTAAGAAAGATATCATGCAGATTTTTCCCCCATCGACCAGTTGATTGGTTGAAGAGTAGAAACAAAAGATTAGAACCAAAGACAGTTTATTTGTACCACCCCTCCTCCACTGTGATTGGACAGCTGAGACACCCAAAGTTGAACATCTTTCAACTCTTTGCAATCAGACAAAAAAAAAGAACAACTGTGCAGCTGCCAGTGCAGAAAAGACACTCGGCGCCTCGTCATGTTCTGCTTGTATTTTTTTTTTGTCCCATTATTTTGCTGCGCTCAGGATGCTTTACCAACCCAAAATGTCATCCTGGGAATGAGACTCAACAATTAATTATGTTTTCTGTCTTGGACAAATCCTACTGATTCTTCCTTTAAGGCTTGAAAGGGCAGATTTAAGAAGTTGTACTTCAGAAACAGACACTGTACTTTGAAAAAACATATATTCAATTTTATATTTTTATATCACACTGCACATTTGCACATTTGTAAATCTTCTCTAGGACTCCCAAATCTAGGGCACAGGTGTTTGAATATTTTCTGCAAAGGTAAATTCCAAGTTTTGCTGCAGTAATATGTTTTACGTTGAGGTGTCTCAGTGGCACATGAGGCTGGTTCTCTTTAATTCGCATCATTTATACGTTGTGGATTCGAGTCTTTCTTGTGATCTTGTGTCTCCGCCCCGCCTCCTCTCGTCTCTGCTGTCACTGTACGCTATCAAACGCTGAGGAAATACCACAAGCAACAACACCTCCCCTCCCACTCCTCCTCTAAAATAAAGCAGGGAAAGATTGAAAACATCCAAATGATCCAAACGCCTAATAGTTTTGCCTCTGAAGGAAAAAAAAAAAAATGGCAAAAAGACACTCTGACAGCTTCACATGGGGGAGTCCTGAGTAAACAAACGCTGATCCAGAAAAACGCTGATCCAGCCTTTCCTGGGCTCCCTCGATGCAATCGCTCCCCTCCTCTCTTCATCTGTTCATTAAGGTCAACCTGTTTTTTTCTTTCTTTTTTTTTTTGGTGAGAGTGGGGAGAGACGGTGAGTAAGAGGAGGAAGATGAGATGTAAGAGGATTTGGAGCTAATTAGGGGAGTAGGAGGCGAGTGAGGAAACAGATGAGGAAGAGAAAAGGAAAGAAAGGCAGATGAGGGGGGTAAAAAAAAAGGGGAAGGGGGTGCGGGGGGGGAAGACACTGGAAAGGAAAGAGTGGGCAGGTGAATTTGCTCAGTTAGCTCCCTGGTGTTTAATATCACTCTCCCACTCCTTCTCTCCCCCGCCTCTGCCGTCGGTCTCACCCTCACTCCCTCCTCCCCGTCCATTCATCCTCCTCTCCATCTCTCTTTAATATCCCCTCCTTCCTTCTCTACCTCCTCCTCCTCCTCCTCCTCCATCCCGCTGCTCCTCTTTCTTCTCCTCTCCGTTTCCCTCAGTCGACTGATTTTCTCTGTTTCACACCTCCGCTATCAGAGGGGACTGGCCAGATGGATGCAGGTGTGTGTGTGTGTGTGTGTGAGGCAGGGAGAAGGCAGTGCTGCAGAGGCAGAAGAGCATGACTAATCCTTAGGACACACACACACACACACACAGACAGATTAACACACACAAACACACACTGAAGTTGGCACTCACATAAACACCATTTTCCTGGCGTTGTGCTGACCTGCCAGTGTACTTAGCTGCTGCCCAGGTAATTTTTCATTCAAATTGACCAGGTGCATAAAGATGGCAGCCTCTTGAAAAAGGCAGTTTCAGTTCTCCCTGCCCGCACCCACGATGCAATTCCAGCATTTTCTTCCAAACATGTAGAACAGATGTGAACACTGGCACTTCTGAGTTTTTTATTTGTTTTTTTTAAATTTTATTTTATTCATTTCATTTTGGTTTTCATTGTCATTTTATTTGACTTTGCTGACTCATTCTGTCTGTCCCAGCTCAGCCCTGTTTCCTAGAAGTTGTTCAAAAACAACTAATGTGCACGTTTTCTTATGCACATACAAATTGAAAAAATATTGTTAATTAAAGCTGCTGCAAGGAACTTTTATGTTTTGTTGATTTTGGAGGCGCCTGTGGACAAAAGCACTTTTGTTGTGTTTGTTTGGTTTGTTTTTTTTTTGGAGGGGGGGGGGGCTTTCCACTTGGAGTGTTTACAGCATATTTCAAATTTCAGCAGTGACTTGAGACATGAGATTTTTTTAAAAGTAAAAATTTAAGTGAAGTGACAAACCTTTCCTTACTTCAGGAGTGTGGATGCGAATCTTGCACTCTGGTTTTAAAGTCCTGTACTTTGTACATCCACCATCCACCCCAATCACCTCCTTGAAAACAATTTAGTAGTAGAAAAATTAAAGCTTGATCATCTCAGCTGTACTGCAAATAACTTCTCATCCCAACCTCTTTACATGAGGCTGAAAACTGATCAGTGTGGCTCCTGTCTGTCTTCAGAGATGGATAACCAGCAAAACTTCATATCCTTCGATTACCCACGATGGAGACGCGAGGACGAAAGTCACGGTGATTCTGTACGGTGTCTTATTTTTCAATAAGCGGAGGGATCAGAGTGGATTGTGCTGATTATACGTAGCCTCTGGCCAGCAATTAACATCGAGTATTTCTTTCAAATTTTGGGGACTATATAATGACAATCAGCTTAAGTTTTAAGCCTATTTACAACTATAATTCGCGAGCTGGGTAAATGGGGAAATTCAGAGTCGTGCTTTTAAAGCCCTCCTGACAATAACAAAGGAACGTACTGAACTGATTTTTATTAAGCCAACAACCCCAAATAGGTTCACAGGGTGATAATTATAATGTCCAATTAAATGTCCACAAGGTTAGTTCAGCTCAATAAAGTCTTCCATCTAGAGTCCATAAATGTCCCAGAATTAAAATATGTCCTCTCCTTGAAATGAAGCTAAACTAAAAAAAAAAAAAATCTCAGATGATCAAACTCGCCAAACGTAGAATTAGGTATCAGTATTTTGGCCTTGATTTGATTTACAGTCGTCCACTCAGTTGTTATGATCCTCAAATCTCCCTCAGTTCCTTTTCACTTCACATCGACGAGGTACAACCATAAAAAAGAGCTAAATGTCTTTTCCCATCTCAGCGGTAGGCGGCCATGATCCCACATAACTTCTCTGTGAATGTCCCAAACCGTTTTTTTCTCCTTAGTTCTCCAGGCTACACTCTCTCCTCTAACACCTGCAATCCAGGAGCAACAGATAATCTGCTCAGGTATAAAACTGTACATGGTGCACAGGTAAAAGCATAAGTGACAAGGATAGAGAACACCACAGGTTGAAGTTTGCAAGGATATTGCAAGAGCACCAATCAGGACTTAAAAAACACACACATTTAAATCAAAATCTGCTGACAGTTGGTGGGGTTGTTTGCTAAAGTTGCCAGGGCTCTGTCAGTCAAACCACACCCACACACCACTACTCAGATCCTTAAAAAGTAATAAACATGCATGTTTTTATCAGAACATTAACCCTGATTGTTGCTTATTTAATGACTGATGAATATTTAATGTTGTGGAGGTTTTGGAGAAGCTGTAACCTGGTGAACAAACTTTGTGTATGAACACGGAACAATGATTAAAAAATGTCTAACTATGTAGTTAAGGCAAATGATATAATATGGGTATTTATACTGATATTGCATGTGCAGTGATGGTTGAGTGAGGCATACAGAACATACATGGAGCTTAGTTCACACTGACATCAGCTCCAGGCGTTTCCCAAACGTCTGACTGTGACATTTGGACATGTGGCTGCTAATATACCAGCACTTATGTAGCATTACATGAGCCAGTCTGTGCACATTTTATCAACATAAATTCATTTTAACCAGCATGAGATAAACAAGCACAGGAAGCACCATTATCTGCATGACAGTCACAAAAAAAACATTGTAAGAGAAACGAAAAAACAACCACTGCAAAAGTAAAGAACCATAAATATAATATAAATGTCTAATAAAAAACATTTCATATATCTGTTTTAAAATGAGGATTTTTGTTTAATGGTAGAATATGCAAGATTTTTCAGCTGCTGTTTGTAAATGTAACAGAAGGATAGTTGATTGTTTAGTCTAATTCACAAGTTGGCAATATTGATGCTGAATGTTCAGAGTGCAGCAAAAATAGTGAGAAAATAAGAAAAATCCAGCCAGAGGGCAGGTCTCTGCAGATACAGACACTACATGCTCCTATACATGTACATTGTTTTTTTTTTAAGGAAAATCTTGCATATTGTGCATTTAAAACAGAAACAATGAGACGCAGCAGCGTAACGAGTCAGCGTTTGGCACCAATGCAAGATTATCGAAGCAGGTCCTGCACATCACAATCAGACGTAATATAACCTAATGCCAGTGGTGAATGACAGAAAGCGTGCAGCTTTAAAACGCACATTTGACACCAAAATGAAATGATTACAAGGAAAACAGACGGCTGTGATATAGAAGAGGAGTCAGCAAGGCTGAGATAGTGACAAAATCGGCTGTTAGAGCATCATGACGCACAAAATATTAATCATTGACAGGAAGTGCACCTTGACACAGATGGAAATACAGTCGACTTAATGATGGCACACCTGCACATTGACAACATTATTCATGTCTGTTCATAGACGTTAGCCTGTTAGCACAGAAATCGTGTGTAGGTTGATTATTAGTCAAATCCACTCTCCTTAATACGTCCATGGGAACAATGCAACTTGTGCTTGTTATTTTTATCTTTCTTTTTAAAAAGAGAAGTTTTGGAAGCTTTGCGATTTCTTTCTCAGCTGCTTTTTGAATTTTCACTTCTGAAACCCGGTTTTGTGTTCGTGCTCCTTTACTCGTTTCTCACTTATTTACCGTCTTCGCGAGGCAACTTCCCTGTGTGGATTTCGCCTTGCAGTCGTTTCACATTTTTGAAAATCAAATCGTCCATTTATCTTTATCTAAACTTAGTTTAGAATCATAATATCGAGGTATGAGTCATTAAACTATATGCTTGTATATGTAAAACCTATTATGTGTTATTGTATTGTTGTTTATTTGGTGAATGACATCAAGACTTGACTCATTAAGCACTATAAATACCAACCACCTAACCACTGACAGTAAGAACTGATACTGTGAACATTTAAGATTCAAAATTAACATATAAGGGCCCGTGCATGCAGGCTCTGGTTTTTTTTGTGCATTACCTGCATACATGATAGTTCTGCCACTGATTAGATGTGAAAAAAATAAAATGTGCAGTTGTTCACAGTATAAAGAACACGTGTAATGTGCAAAAATGTGTTGCACTGAGTTGGATTTAAAGACTTTACGTCAATGTAACGTGCGTGGGGCAGGATGAGAGTCAGTTCAGGTTAGCTTGGTTCAGTTGGGTTTGGTTCGGTTCAGCTCGGTTCAGCGTAGTTCTGTTCATCAGCGTGAATCAGTGTTGTTGATGTTGCTAAACTCATCTAGTTGTGAAGTGTAGCAGAATCAATTACACGGCTAGATGCTCCCAATTAGACTAGGCTGATCAATGTCAGCCAAGATCACTGCATAATCTCTCCCACTCTTATACACACGCACACACACACACAGACACACACACACACACGCACATGCAGACTGCATAGATGATTTGATAATTAAATCAATCTGAACAACTAGAGCTTCACTAATGAAGCAATGATCTCAGATGAAATTTATCTGAGATCATTGAGGGAAAGAAAGTCTATGCGTGTGTGTGTGTGTGTGTGTGTGTGTGCGTGTGTGTGTGTGTGAGAGAGAGAGAGAGAGACAGATTGTTGTTTTGATTTTAGTCAGCATTCAGATGTGATAGCACTTCTCCCCGTGTATGAGAGACAGACAGTCCAGAGAGAGTGAGACACATGAAGCAGAGGATGACAGAGCAAGAAGGGAGAAACAGAAGAGATTAAAGGGTGACAGTCAGCTGGTTTATATTTTTTTAGAGGAGAAAACACCCATCGACTTACACGTTTGCAGAGAGCTCGGGTCGGTTCTCTTTCGTGAGCTCACCTTGTAAATCCAAACTACCAGGGGACGACATCATCTTGTCTGTTGTCATCCAGCCTAATTTCCTCGTTGAAGTCGATCATCCAGCTTGTTCTCCTGCTCACATTAGAAGCCGCTGATGAAAATATCAAACGTGTCTTACAACGATTGGGACCCAGATGAGGTCAGGGGCAATTAAAGAGGGGCTGTGTCGACCTTCTCGCAGCAGGAGGGTAACAACGCTCCATAATGACTCTGCTGACATGTGAATTCATAAAACCGGTCCGGGTTGACCACATAAGCCGTCCTATTATCTGGTGGGCTTTTCTCGCCGCATGCAGACAGTGTGAAGCATTTGTCTGTTTAATAACATTATATCAGCCACACTTTAAAGTAAAATAATTGCAAATGGTTAAAATGTTGCTCCAGCTGCCAATTTTACTAAAAACAGGGAAGCATTTTACATCTGTTTGACATCATAATAACGTCCGTGTGTGTCCATCAGAATCTGAAAAGCTACATCCTGGTTCAATCTTAAACTTCTGCTTTTGACCCGTCAGTATGAGGCAGTGTCACAAGATGCATGTCTGAGAGTTGTGAGGCCTAAAAAAGTAAAACTACAAAGCACTTTTTTTTTAAAAAATAAATAAAAACAACAACAAAAACAATATTATTAGTAAAGCTAGAGTAGGTCATGTATTTCCAAAGGATCTTGTGTTATATTTGTTGAAATTCTCTTTACATCCCAACAGCATGCAATAAATCATACTCTGAAAAAAAAGCATTAATTATACAGGTAGATGGAATACTGCTATAGCAATACTGCCTGACGCACCTCCACCGGTGCCCTTAGATTGGCTGGCTGCAGGATCATCAGCCGCGTACCACCGATCTCCAACGTTTTGCCGGAATGTCTCTTAGTGGCAGGGCTTTAGCAGGGACGTCTCCCTGCCACCCCCCTGCAGCCAGCCCTCGTGCTAGGTGTTACTCCAGCACTTGTCCTTCCTCCACACCCTGAGCCAAAAGCTGCTCATCTCAGCTTCCTCGGCCAGGTCTCTCAGGGGCTTCCGCTGGTTCGCTCCAGTTACTCCCACATCCCTCATGAGGCGAGCAGCTGATGTTCCCACGAAGCCACTGCATCCTATCTCAACCGGGTGCAATCGTCGGTGAGGTCGGAATACTTCAGCCTCTTCTTCTCAGAGGCGGGCTCCACGTCCTGCTCCCACGGGACCATTAGCTCGATGAGGAGCATGGTCTTGATGTCACTGGACCACATATCTACGTCCGGGCGGAGGCTTGTGGTAGTGATCTCTCTGGGGAACTGAAGCCTCCTGCCGAGATCAACTCTCATGCCGCAGTCCTTGGTGTCAAGAACTGTCTTTGATGGAGTATTTGGTGTTGAGCTTGTGCAAAATTAAAAAAGATCCAATATGAAATTCTCTGGCCGTCACAGGCTGTAACAAGGCCAACATGATTGGATGGCTTACCCGCCCGTTTACCTGCTTACCTGCCTGCCTGCACTACACTCATTACGCATGACTGAAGTCCTGCACAAGGCCTCTTATGATAATGTCAGGTGTTTTCTTTCATGTAAATGTTAGTTGGATATCATCACCGATGACAACATGACAATAACACACTCTCGTAGAGTCGTCCTCTAGCAGTCACAGCAGTCCAGTCCCGTCCCATCACTTCAGGAGGAGTTGGAATCAAATGGGATTGAATCTAGTTTACTCTTGCCATCAGGATATCAACATTTTGAGTTGGTGAAACGTCCCAAGCACTGAAAAATAATGAGAAAAAATAAGGAAATACAGGCAGAGGGCAGAGTTTCTGCAGATACAAACACCACAACATACTCTTGCATCTATACGTTGTTTTCTTTAGAAATAGGTTGAAGATTATATAACGTATAACTTGACGTAATTTTTGTACTGCAGAACACAAAATCTTCTTATTTTCTACCCAATCATCACTCCATTTATAAAATGATCTTGCAGCCCCATGTGGAGGAACCAACAGGTTGGGAGCCGCTGCCTTAATAGAAGCGGTGGATAAATTATTCTTACCAAGGATTCTTTACAAAAACAAAATGATCACACTGCAAAATACTCCACTGCAAGTAAAAGTCATGCATTCAAACTGTGCAGTTTATGGGGATTTATTGGCAGAATGTGGCGGGAATGAAATATAATATTCATAAGTATGTTTTCATTAGTGTAAAATCACCCGAAAAGAGGAACTGCTATGTTTTTGAGCCTTTTATATCTGCACGGCTCCACAGAGCCCAGAACAGACAAACCAAACATTGCCTCTAGATACGGCCCTCCTCGTTTTTTGTGAGTTTTGCGGACACCGCAGCTTCTCTTACACACTTACTGTAGAAGGGGAGCGCGAGATGAAGTGTTGTAATCTGCAAGCTCTTTTTACTGAGTGGAGTGAGTTGCACATAATGGAAATACTAGTAAAGTACAAATACCATGACTTACATTATGTATTGTACAGTGTAGAGTTCATTGCTTAATGGACTTAATGACTACGTTTACATGCAGTCAATGTAAACACCAATAACCCTTTTGAAAAAACGGAATATGCTCATATTCCGGTTTTTAAAAACCCGAATACGACCCCTGGGTTACTCCTTTTCTAACCCGAATATTTGGTCATGTATACGCCTATCGGGATATCCCCATTGAAAGGAACATTAATTTGTGTTCTGCACATGTTCTATTCACAAGGAATCTTGGTCTTTTGAGTACAGGAACTACTTGTTGTAGTCATGTAAACGTAGTCAGTGTCACCACATGCTCAGAGTAATGACCAAAAATATCCAGGTGGTAACAAATATATTTTCATTTAACCGCCGCTATTGTTTTCAATCATTGCTTGGACTTTGCAGTGATACTCGTACCAGTTTCTTTCTGTGACATGAGTGTGTGTATGCACATGTGTGTGTGTGTGTGTGTGTGCGTGTGTGCAATCTGGACCTCCGTGCATGTGTGTATGCTCTGATCTTACCAGTGACAGTTTGATTAAACCAACAGCGATGAAGTCACTCTGCTGCCTGGCTATGCTCCAACTCTGCGAGGTGCCTCCGGTGTGAGTGTGTGTGTGTGTGTGTGTGCATGTGTGTGTGTGTGTTTTTGTTAATTGCTAATCACCACCGTGTGGTTTGCTTTCTTTAACATGCTGCTTTAGCAAAGAAAAAAAAACCCCTGATTAATGACATGATCCGTCACCCCGGCGATATGATGATTAACGACATGATTCATCACCATGGCGATACGATGGAAATAAAGCCATTAATTCTACTGATCAGATGACAGAGGGGTGGTGATGGGGGTGAAAGAGACAGACAGGCGGGGTGTGACACGGGAGAGCGGGAGAGACAGAGAGAGAGACTGAGAAATCTGAGATGAAGGAAATAAAAAGAAAAAGAGAGGAAGCAAGAAAGCATGAAGAAAATGTGAAGAAGAACTGATAGAATGAAGGAAGAGATTGAGATTGAGCAGGCGATAAAATAAAATAAAGGAAGACAAAGGCATAGAGGACTGGAGGTTTTTAATTGGGATGTCAGTCTGTCTCTAGTCAGGCTCAGGACAGGAGGTCACATCACCGACTCTGTCTGTTCTGCAGACATGAAGGGAAAGAGAAGAAAGAGAAGAAAGAGTGGCGAAAATGTCATTTTTAACAGCAGGCTGATC
>JAJHUR010088994.1:15781-34601 GCA_027495735.1 Lutjanus campechanus | reverse complement strand
GGTAGCTGTATACCATTACACTTACAGATAAAAAAAAGATGTTCTTAGATTACAGATAAATATAGTAAACATTATTATTAGCAGGACTACAATTTTGAAATACATTTTAATAAAGAACACTACACTACCATGCTTTCACTGGGCGGAAATTTCACAATTATTTTGTTATTAAATCATAAAAGAGGAACAGCATCATAGTACATTGACAGATCTGCCTTCCAGCTGTGAAAATGCTGTCACCATCCAAGAACGTAACATCTAATTTAAATAAACAGTTACAGATAAAACCAGCCACTAGCTACACAAACCAAATGCTAATGTTAGCTACAAAGAGCAACCACTAACGGTAGCTACACAGACCAAAATTTAACACTGGCTACACAAACCAACCTCTAATGTTAGCTACACAGAGCAATCAACCTCTAACGTAAGCTACATAGACTAACGGATAATGTTAGCACAGACCAACCGCTAACGTTAGCTACACACACCAACTGTTAACTTTATGTACGCAGACTAACCGTTTTTGTTAGCTACACAGACCAACTGCTAATGTCAGCAACAAAGAACAACCATTAATATTACAGACTAACCGGTAATGTTTGTTACACACACCAACCGCTAATGTTTGGTCTAAAGAACAACCATTAGCAGTAGCTACACAGACCAAACTTTAACACTTGGTACACTAACCACCTGCTAACGTTATCTTCATAGACCAACGATTAATATTAGCTACACAAAGCAAACTCCAATCTTAGCTACACAGACCAACCGCTAACATTATCTCCATAGACCAGCGGCTAATGTTAGCTACACAGACCAAGGGCTAATATTAGTTAGATAGAACAACCACTGACATTAGCTACACAGAACCAACCTCTTACACAGACATAGCAACGGTCTGCTATACAGAAATAACAGACCTTAAAATGCTGTAACTGTGGTCAGTTTATCAGAATCGAGTTTTTTTTAACAAAGCCATGTAATAATTTGTGTCAAAACATTGATTTACTTTGGGAAGTAACCATATAATAAGCGCAAGAATCTACAGTGAGCAGGTCGTTATTGCGAAATACTAATTCATCACCCTGTCACGGTTTATTTTGTAATAATGACCTGCTCACTGTACATTATCCCTTACTTACAGTATATCAGGATAATTAAATTTACGATATTTGGCATCAAGGTCATCCAAAAGTCATATTCATATATAAACAGGTAATTATTAACTATATCAGAATATATTTTTAAAGTAATCCTCCCAGCCCTGATCATCACACCTGCCTCTACATCGCCCAGTTCTTTCTTAGAGGAGTGAGGAGGCTGATCTATTAGATGTTCTGCTTTCTCCTCCTGGACTTCAGAGACAAACAGCAACTTTTCCTTGCACACACACACACACACACACACACACAGACACACACACTTTGATCACCATACAACAGCGTGTGTGTGTGTGTTTAGTTCTTCTGAGATGATGCAACACTAGTTTTTATGGTCCAATAAACACTCTTAGGGTGCTAAGCTGTAGCAGGCATCTTTGTGATCTAATTAAATAGTGGACACACAGCGCTGAAACTGCCATCAGGCCTGTTCGTTACACAACGGTCGGTAAGTTAATCAAGAGGCTCATTTGGCAAATAATCAGTGTTTGCCTTTGAACACACTTTGAACACACAGAAATAGAATCTATTTTATTCTCTCGTTTTTTCCCTTCTGTTGTTAGTCTCCTAGCTTCCTGTCCTCTGTTTTCTCCTCTCTTCTCTCCTTTTCTCTTTTCTCCATTCTCTTAATTTCCTTTCTTTTCTCCTTTCCTTTCCTTTCCTTTCCTAGCTCAAATTCTATCATCTGCTCTTCTTTCCTTCTCTTTTCCTTTCTATCCTCTTCCCCTTCTCTTGCTCTCCTCTCGATTTTGTTTCCTCTCCCCTCTTTTCCTTTTTGTTTTCATTTCCTGCTCCCTAATTTTTCCTTTATTTTAGCCTTTTCCTGTCCTCTTCCCCTTTTCGCTCCTCTCTTTTCCTTTTCTTTTTGTTTCTTTCCCTCTCTCCTTATTTCATTTCCTTCCCTCTCCCCTCTTTCCCTCTCCTCTCCTCATTATCTCTGCTATTGTTTCTTTGCAGTACCATGTTAGGTCTGCTTTCTTCTCTCATACAGCCGTCTTCATCACCACAGGCTCAAACAGCTGGAACAGCTGGAGTAAATATGGAGTAAATATTATCAAATGCAGGAGAAATGTTTGCTCTCATCGGGGTGTTGCTGAGTGCGTCCGTGTTCATGTGTGTTTTTGAACGAAAGAAAGAAAGAGACATTAAGGGAGAACATATGAGTGCAAGTCTGCAAATATCCCTAGATCCTGTGTGTGTGTGTGTGTGTGTGTGTGAGGACTGACCCACTTTGTCTGCCATGCAGCAGCAGCAGCAGCTTGTGCAACAGAGCAGGATGTGCATTTTTTAACAGCAACAGTCTCCTGTGCTCTGCAACGAACACACACACATGCTGCCACAGTGTGTGTGTGTGTGTGTGTGTGTGTGTGTGTGTGTGCAGCCAGAACCATCAAGACCATCAATCCTACTGCCCTGCACAGCACTGTAGAAGAAAAAGATCTATCAAATACACCTAAAATATACACATAAATCTTACCTCCGCCAAGAAAGTAATGTTTTCATTGTCATCTGTTTGTCTGTTTGTTTGTTTGTTTGTTTTTGTCAGTTTGTCTGTTTGTTTGTTTTTGTCAGCTTGTTTGTCAGCACCAACACATTTACAGAACTACTGGCCCTGTTTTCATTAAACTCATTCACAATTGTAACTTTGCCACAATTGTAATAATGCTTTTTTTTTCTTGAATACACAAGTACCATACAACTAATAATACTCACATCTTAAGGTGAAGTGTCTGCCATAAACTTTGTCACAAATAATAAGGACAAATGTTCGAAATTTACGCTTCACACGAACAAGATATATCATAGAAAAGAGGACTACTGGCCTTGGTGGAGTTTTACTTTTCTAGATTTATGTTTTTGATATTTTCTCACTGTCCTGATTCGACTGATGCATTTTATTGTATCGTCTGCCTTCGAACAGTAACATATGTAAATTTTACATTTTTAAACATTTGACAAGATGTACAGCCCACCTACACACAGATACACGTTAGCATTTAACACTTGCATTAAAGGTGCTACATGCAACATTCAGCTTCATAACAGCTGTTTGCAATGTAAGGAGTTACGGCTTCCTGAGCAGAGAAAGACATCAATACTCCCTCTGTGTTTGTTGTTATTCAGCTGAGCCGTGACGGCTGCGTGTGCGTGTTCATGCGAGTCCCTCTTGATCTTCCCACGTCCGTTTACAACGTGGCCGCCTGGTAAGTAACTTTAAGTAAGTGGTATCATCTTACAGCTGAACTGTGCATTACAGTAAAACATGTTTCTGCAAACGTCTTAAGTGAGAAACAGGTGATGCAGAAACAGAACACTGAGCCATTTCTGATTAGTTTGACAATTTGATCTCTTTGTTTAAGAGTCTGGCTGCCTGGTTACAATCTTTTTTTGTCTTAAAGCTAAACAATCATGAATATATGTTTCTGAAAACATTTTAAATGAGAATCTGTACTTCCGAGTTCCACAGTTTGACGACACTTACACAGCACCAGAATATGGCAGAAATGGAATATCATATTCCTACGTATGTTTATATTTGTGTTTACTCACCTAAAAATAAGAATTGTTGTATCAGAATGAGCAGTCCTCTTCCACCACTGCCATGTTTCTACACCAGCTCATAACAGACAAACCAAACAGTGGCTCTAAAAATGGCCTTTCTGGCTTTTTTTCAAGTTTCACGGTCACCATAATTTCTCCTTTAGGTGACTGATATTCAGTTTGCTGCAATCTACAACCTCACTGCAAGATCCCCCCTAAATCCATACACAAAAACCCAATTTTTTCTATCTTTAAATCTTCATCATTCATGTTTCTTTTTCTAATTTTTTATTTTTACTTCTATATAATTAATATTCTTTGTTGCACTCTAGCTTTTTAACACAGCCTCAGGAGTATACCTGTGTTACCCTGCATTTTACAGCAAATATTGTTTGAGCTTGTATCAGATAAAAACCTTTGAATTTTAAATCCCTCCGTTTATTATTCATCACAGTTAAGTTACAGACTTATATTTCCCTTGTGCTGCAACAACAACAAAAAAAAGATGATAAAAAATTTAAACAGCACAATTAAACAACTAGGCTCCAAAACTTGAGACCAATCATAAATAAATCAGTGCAAGAATTATAGAGATATTTCCGCAGGTAACCGTTTCTTGACTCTTAAACGAAAAGATTTGACGGAAGTTTCACTGTGAAGTGGTTAAATTGATAACTGGACCATCAGCTCAGTTTTCACAAGCAAACTCCGTCCACCAACAACCAGGAAAGTGGAGCTTATGACAAGAATTTCTTTCTGTCGAACCATATCAGCTGTTTGATGCCACCGGTGTAGCATGCAAACATCAGACACAGAAAAGTTTCTCTGTTTGTCTTGTCCAATAATGTGTAAACTCAAATGATGACGTGACATAACATAGAACTTAAAACACATTTATAAACGTGTGTTAAGAGTTAATAAATGCTTTATAACATACTGTCTGTGCATGTAATTATCCTCCATGTCATTGCATACGTTTACAGCTGCGTTATATTGTGTTACTAAGAATTCATTAACTGTTTAAACACCAACTTTCAGGTGCCTCATAGAAGTTATGCATTGCTAAACAAATCACGACAGGTACACTCACCTGTTAACTTTTCTCCTGCCTGATTGTCGAGTTTACAGTTAAGCAGCAGAGTGTCTGAACACCTGACAGCTTTGTTTGAGCCATTGTTTGAACTGTGTTGTATAAAGGCAGAGTTTTGAAACAGCAAATAAATGACATCATGTTAGATTTCTGTGTCTAATGTTGAGAAGTGTGTTTAGCGTTTTGCCAAAAGCATGAGGCTGAAAATGTGCAGATCCGGGCTGAGGTTTTGCTCCTTGAGTGTCAGGTTTCACTATATGTAAATGAATGTTATTTTTAATTTTAGTCATGGGCAGCAATAAAAGCAGAGCAAATGCAAACAGCACAACTACAACACAAGCAAAGTCATTGTGTTGTTGTTGCAGATCAACATGTTACAGCACCATTCTTGTTTTGTGTTTGTTCTTTGAGGCAGGCAGAGAGGCATGACACAGCGTGTTTACCATGTAAACATGTGTATCACAGTCAAGTTTTTTTTTCCAAAAGAGTGAATGATTTGATAAATGTGTTTAGGGCTCTGAGCATCTGGTTCAGAGAACGGGGGTTTAGTGTTTTAGCATCTGTGAAAAATTGTACTATACAGTCTGACGTACATACACATTTATGTACAAGTGCAAGCATGTATGCATTATACAGTTCTCACACCCTCTAGCTCTCCCTCTCTCTATCACACACACACACACACACACACACACACACACACACACACACACACACACACACACACACACAATCCAACTCACACATGCTCTAGGAAATGAGCTAATCACACACTGAGTCATCGGATGAGGATTACTCTCCTCTTCTTCTTCTTCTTCCTCTTCTTCTCCTCTTCTTCTTCTTCTTCTCTTCCACTCCAGTAATGGTGGCATCATGTATATTCTATGAGAGATAAAAGCAGAGGGGAGCAACAATAGGCCAATGTGTGTGTGTGTGTGCGTGTGTGTGTTTGTGAGCATGAAGTCAGACAGACGGCTAATGGTTTTCCTTTAATAAACCACTGTACCACTCTCGGATGAGTCGCCTTCACACGCAAACAGACAGCCATGACTAAGATTAGCCTGAGGAGAAACACAACAATAAACAGAGGAGAGGAGAGGAGAGGAGAGGAGAGGAGATGAGAGGAGAGGAGAGGAGAGGAGAGGGGAGGAGAGGACAGGGGAGGAGAGGAGAGGAGAGGAGAGAGGGTGGACAGACCATCAGAGCTGTAATTTCACATCCTTACATCATTCATCTCTCCTGTCCAGGGGACTCTGTGTGTGTGTGTGTGTGTGTGTGTGTGTGTGTGTGTGTGTATTCTTTCATTCATTCCTCTCTCCATGCATGTGTGTGTAATTTGCTCTCACAGGTGTCAGTTTATGTTCACCTGTTCCTCTCACACTGACACCATCTCTTGTCTTTTCTAAACACCCTGTCATTATTTCCTCCTCCTCCTCCTCCTCCTCCTTCTTCTACTTCCCCTCGTCCCTCGTCCCTAAGACCATCACTACTTATTTCTGTGGACAGTATTTGTTCCAGGTGTTGCACATGTGCTCTGATCTCGTGTCTATTTAACTGATGGGACCGTGAAGTAAAATTTAAATCGGTCTTCATGTCTTTTATTTGTTGGATACATAAAAGTTTTGTTACTGTCTTTTATCTGTTTTTTTTAATCTACTTTCATCGACTCTATTGTTGTTTTATTTCTCTTTCTCAAATTATTTTAGTTTCCATTTGAACTGTCTTATTATCAGCTTGTCAATCATCTGTAAAGCACTTTGAATTGCACTAACAGCTCTGAAAGGTGCTATACAAAAAGTTTGATTGATTGATCAATGTGCTTTTATGTGTTTACTTGTTTTACTCACATTTTGAGGACATGAATCTGTTCACACTGTCAATCACGGGCACCTTCCATTAAGGAAGGAAAAGTTGCTTCCAACATGGTAAAACTGTTCAATTTGGCAACGCTTCAATTTCCAGATCCCATGATTTCATGGTAAATAGGTGGTAATTACCAAGTAATATATTTGAAATTTCTTAAAGTATTACTCACAAATAACCTCCAGATTACCCACAAATTTCATGGTTAAGTATGTGACCATATTTGAAAAATCTGTGAGAATATAAATGGTTAAATAGCCTACATTTCATTTTATTGTCCTGCAGAATTTATGCAGAGTTTATAAATTAATTAATTTGCCAACAACTCACTTCAGTTTGGTGGTCTGCTCAGCAGAGGTTAGGTAGAAATTGACTGGAAGTAAACGGGTACAATCAGCAGATTGCAGAAATTAGTGCAATCCAGTTAAACGCCTGTTATGCAGAAGTTACACCACAGACCTTCAATTATTTCATCATCTACAAAACTGTCAGCTGCTGTGCCTGGTAAGTCTATGAGTTGTTTACCCCCAGATTACTGTCCAATCATCAACTGCTAATTGAGAAATAGAATATTTTGTAATTACTTTGTAATTATCTATTCAGCAGGACACGACAGACTTGTGAATATGGCTGATCAGTTAAAGAATAACTTCGGTATTTTTCAACCTGGGCTCTATTTCCCCATGTGTATGTGTGCGTATGATTGACAGCTGCAACTCGTTTTAAAATTGGTTCAGTATTGAGGGAGGCGGATGCAGCTGGCAGTTATAACGGTAGATATCGGGGCAAATTGGTCCGTCAAAGTTTGTGCATTAAACGTGCTTTTTTTCACCACAGACCGGATCAGATCACCAGTGTAATCTCTGTCAACAGTATGCTTCACTTACTGCTTGCTGTGTGTGACGACATATTTGCAATTAATTTCAAAGAAAGCATGAAAACAACACTTGTTAATTATCACATACTTAGAATAAAATCGGGGGTTAATTTGCAGGTAAATTCAGAGAAATTTCAAACATGCTGCATTGTAATTACCACCAACTACATGAAAATAGTACTTGCTAATTATCACATACTTAACCATGAAATTTGTGGGTAATTTGGAGGTAATATGTGGGTAATTTCTGAGAAATTTCAAATATATTACTTGGTAATTACACCATATTATACATTGTGTTGGAGGGAAGTTTTTCCACAGTCTCTGCTTACTGATCTTGTCTACACACTTGTCACTCTTTTGTGTCATGTCTTGTGCCAGTTTTGATGAAAGCTTTCAGCCAAAAACGCAGTCATTGGTTAAGGGTTTTAGTTATTTCCTGTTTTATTTTGAAGGTCTTGCCTTCCCTCTTGTTTGTGTTTTCACCTCCTGTCTTTGTCTTTTTCGCTCCTGTTTTGATCACTGTTTGCTTCCCCCCTGCTCCTGATAAGTGTCCCTCTGTATTTCGTCCTGTCTTCTTTATCTGCCAGTTCATCTTCGTCTGTACGTTGAGCGTCCCGGAGTTCCCTCGTGCCCCTTTTTTGGATCTCTGCCCAGTGTTTTTCCCTCCGTGCTTTGGGTTTTTGCCTGTGCTCTGGACTTTGATTTTCCTGCGTCCCCGATGGATTTGTTTGTTTTTGGACTTTCAGATATATTCCTGCCTGACCTATGCGTGAGCCCTTTTTGTATTTACTCTTTCATGTGTTAAACTTTTGAACCTCACCGACTTTTTCTTTCTCTTGGTTGACATTACACAGCCAATATTAAAGTCTGTTTATTACACTCAGGACTCACTGTGTCTTTATCTTCTAGATGTGGAACTTTACTCAAAGGAACACTTTTGCTCTGTCGCTCAAAACTATTTTACTTCATGTTAGTTTTCACCCTTTTTAAAGTTAGGGTTGGCATGTCTCCAGGGTATAAACTCAGTCAAAATTTAGCTCAAATTTTCACAGCTCTGTCATGTATTAATATGAAGTCTGATGGTTTTTTCTGCTGCTGTTTTTTGGCTTCTCAGTAACGAATCACACGCTTCATGTACGTCACAACTTATTCACCTCCTCCGTTGTCTTGGCACTTTTGCTTTTAATGGTAAAATCTATTTTTGTGATATTTAGACTTGTTTTTTTTATATTTCCACTCGCTTTTTAAAGCGCAAATTGAAAATGCACAGATACTTTTAGGGGTAATCTTCATGCATGGAAAGCCTGTTGTGTTTACTGCAAGTAGAACCAGGAAGTAACTCTGCTCATTCTAATGGACATTTAACTTTCACTTTCACTTTAATGGTTTTGGTTTAAAGCTGCAATTATTTCAGAATTTTATTTTAGATTAATTAATTTTGAACATTGTATGTCACAAACAATATTTAATTGAAGGGTTCCTTTAAAACATGTGTCTGTGAGCGCCACCCCTTTGCTTTTATTTATTTATTTAAATGTGGGACCAGTCTAAATCAAACAAACCAATCAGGGTTAGCTAGCATGAAACTTGCCAATCAGTGACTCTGTACAAACAGGGGTCGTCCAGGTTCTACATATCTTTCTCTGAGTCAGTTATAACAAGTTGAATAGAGCAGACATTAGTTTGCTATAATGGCTGACGTTCAGCTTCATGTCTAACAAAAATGCATGTTCGGTGCATCATTTTGTGGGCGGGGCTTAATGAATTGATACCAAACAGCTAAGAGAGAGGCAGGAGGTTTTTGCACTGTGAATGTTCATGTTGCCTGCTGCAGCTTTAACTCAATTCTTGCATCTTCACATTATTGCAATAAAAACTTGAGTGTTTTGTACTGTAAAAACAAACATTTTATAATAATGATTTGGCCTCATAGGTAAATAAAGTATAACAGATTTTCTGTTCTGTTTTCTGTTTATTCTTATTCTCGTACATGCACTGCAACGGGCAGAGCTCCTGTGCGATGCTGCAGCCTGATGGTTTTCATGTTATTAACGATCAGCGAAGACGAGAGATAACTGCATGACAAAAGGAAAAGAACCATTTGATTAGAGGCTGCAGGCCAGACAGCTGTCCAAAAACATTAGTTTAAATAGAAAACAGTTTGATAGATTCAATATTTAGAAAGCACATGTGTGTGTGTGTTTTCTCTGTCTGTCTCCAAATCTCATGCTCATGAATTTAACCTAAGATACACAAATCAGGGCGCAACAGGACCATGACAACAAAACACACGGATGTTTGACCTCGCATGAAAGTCAGTAAATTCAGATACAAAAAAGAAAGAAGGAAGGAAAAGAATTACCAATAAACTCACTGAAAAACGTATAAAAGTTCTGGTTTGGCTTATTATTCTTCGGAGTATTAGTTTTTAACTGTTGGTGTTTTAATATATTATCAATAACAGCTAACAGTTTAAATTACTCCCACCTCCTTCTCTGAGATGTCGTGTGTGTGATGAGGCTGTATAAATGAACTTTACTTGACATCTCTTTTCATGTCGGTGTGAAGAGTTATATCTGAACATATGCTGCTTTGCCAGTTCAGCACTGTCGGTTTAGCAGATGCAAAGCTGGAGGGACGGCTGAATATTTCATCTATTGAGGGTTTGAAGTGAATCTTCAATACAAGCAAAACTTGTGGGGTAAATATTGAAAATAGTCTGCTTTAAAAACATGAACATTTAAAGAAATCACACCACAAAACATTCCCTGAAAGAACCTCTGACTGGAACAAATCCAAAACTTTGTTGCAGAGATTTTACAATTTACAGTTTACAGTTAAATTCAGCAGATGCTTTTATCCAAAGCGACGTACATCTGAGAGCTGTGCAACACGAGCAATCATGGGTGTGTTTATTTATAGTTTTTAAGACTTTAAGTGTGTCATTATCTCAAGGCTTTAAACTGTATCCTTATGTGAAGTGCTTATTTATTTGATCCATTATCCCATCTCACTAAAATAACAGTTTGCCCTGTGTGTGCGCATGTGTGTGTGTGTGTGTGTGTGTGTGTGTGTGTGTTCATGTATGAGATGTTGGTAAATTAAGCGCTTCTGAATTGTGCTGTTGAGGTAAATTACACAACGGTTTCTCATATCTGTTCTCCAGAGGCAGCTGCAATACTGTCACAACTGCCTAGCTAGCTTATTACAGCTATAGCTTTATTGATCCACACACACACACACGCACACACACACACACACACACACACACACACACACACACACACACACACACACACACACACGCACACACCTTGGGTCATTAAGGACTCCTACCAGTGTGTCCTGTAAGCAGTTTAGTTCCCTGGTGGACCGGTAATATACCGCTGTGTGTGTTTGTGTGTGTGTGTGCGCGCGCACGTGCGCGTGTGCATGTGTGTGTCGTTGTGTCAGCTGTTTTGTGCCTGTTAAGCCAGAGTTACAGTTTCTTCGCTGGCTTGGGAACAGTTTGTTAGCTAGCTGAGGGACGAGGACGTGCTGAAAAATCATTACACAGTAAATTGGTTAAAGGAAGAGTTGAGGTGTTGTCATTCTGACTGTTCTCTGCTTTATCAGTCATTTATTTACTTTAGATTACTCCACTGATCCCAATAAGTAAGTATTATTTATTATATTAGAAGCTACCTCCTGTGTTACTTTTATTTTGTTGTAGTTTTGCAGCGATGTATTTATTCTAATCTGCTGCTTATATTTCTTATTTGTGAACAACTTTTTATTAGTTCATATTGACAGAACAAACAGACAACTAATTAATTAAACTAAATTAAATAATTAAACGTAAATTAATTCACATGATATCATGCATGTACACAAAAGAACCTAACGTAGATAAAATACAAACATGCATATTCATGTGTACCTTAATTTCTCATGCACGTCGATGCAGGCGTAGACCTGCACCTGCTGCATACACAAACAACCAAATCTACATACTTATTTACACTGTATGCACATATACCTTCATGTGCACGCACACACACACAACAATTGTCAGCAATTGGTGATTTTATAATCCCCTAATCAATCTCCCCTCATTTCCCTCCCAGGTGAGTAATCTTCCTAAATTCTTTTTTCATGAACAGACATAAAGACCTGAGAATGATCATTTAGCAAACATAATAAGGGCTGATATGGAATCTCCGTACTGAGGATTTCTGATAAAGATTCAGTGACTGTACCTCAGAGTGTGCTGCTTGTGTTTCTTCATCTTCGTGTGTGCTTGCAGTTACTGGCGGAGGTGGTAAAAGTGCACATATTCTTTACTCAAGAGACATAGCCTCTGATAAAAGTACTGATTCAACGTCTCCACTCAAGTGAAAGTTAAGTACTCAAAATATAAAGTTATAAAGCAGCTCTCTGATGGACATTTCTACCTGCTGTTTCTGTGCAAAGTTAACTGAACGTCACCCTTTTTCTGCAGTCTGATTCATCTTGTTACATCTGTCACATATGATATGTACTGATGGATACACAAAGGAGGGTTAAAGTAAACTAAACTTAAGTAACAAGACTGTTTTGAAAATGTAAGAAGTGGAAAGTAGAGATATTTGTTTTAAAATTTAGGGAGTAAAAGTAAAGTTCCAGTTTATCGACTGGAATCTGAACAAATGCAACAATCCTCTTGGCCGAACGGTGAGGCGCAGCTCTCAGATTGAGTTTGAGTTGGTTTTTGTTTTCTGCAACTAACAAATACACTGTAAAAACAAAAAAGTTGAGAAAACTAAAAAGTTTCAAGGCAACAGACTGCTCAACTCAAATTCTTAAGTTTTTGAAAAAGTTTTACCAACTTCTGATCTTTTGTTGAGATAATTAACTTTTCTTCTCTAACTTTTTCTCTAACATTAAATAGTTTAAGTTTTGTTCAGCTTTGAATTTCAGAAACTCAAAACATTGCATTAAAAAAATATTGATAATATTAAAATTTATAATATTAAAACTAAAAACAAAAACAAATCAGGTTTGCAGCTCTCTGTGACCAATTTTAAGAAGTAAATGATCTCAACTAAAGATTATAGGTCAGCAAAACTTTTTAAAGTTTATTTAAAAACTTAAGAGTTTGAGTTGAGCTCAAAACTCAAAAATCTTGCGGTGCAACTCAACTATTTTTTTTACAGTGTAAAAGAAAACTTCTCACAGACTAACGGTTAAATTGGCTACTAGGAGGCAGCCCTCAGTTTGTGTCTTTTTCCCAGTTTTCCAGTATAGCATTAGGATGAAAAGCACCAGATCTAAATGTAGTTTTCCTGAGGCAGTGAAATGATCAGTGCCATGTTCAATACACATGATCACTACAAACAGACTTCCAGTCGCGCTGTTGTTTCTCAGATCGATGTCTAAAACACTAACTGACTCTCTTTTTGTTTATAGGAGGTGTTATGTAATCTTAGATTCTTTTTCAGACTTGTTAACAGCTCTTTGTTTCAAATTAACAAGCAGGAGGATGAGGAGCGTTTGTGGATGAAGGCAGAGAGCAGAAAGAGAAAAGGAGGAGGAAGAGAAGGAGACCCAGTGAGAGGGTGAATAAGAGGAGGACAGCAGGAGGAGAGAGAAGCTCTGCAGCAGCTGGAATTGATTTTTTAGGAAGCGACGGAGAGGAGCAGGAAACTGCTGCTACATCCCCTCGAGCCTCCTCTGACACACACACACACACACACACACATACACACACCTGTGAGAACACACCTGCACACACACACACTTTGCTGATTCTGCACATGACACACACACTCGCACACATACCTCTTCCTCTCCAAATCTTTTCCTTTTAACCTTGCACAAACCCAGACTCAAATCAGCAGAGATCACCTTTGAAAATGTTTCTTTGTCGGGTTTTTCTTCCCATCAGAGTCGCTAAATTAGCTCTCTGGTCGACTCTGTTACACTTCAAAAGGCAACACGGAGCGGAAGTAATGAAAAATACCTGTGTGTGTGTGTGTTTGAGTACAATTCATTACAATGATATTGATCTGCTCAGAGGAAAAGCTCTGAGATTACTGCTGCCACTGTTTCCTTTGGAGGCCACGACAGCGTTTTGATTTATGACGAGTCAGCAGGAATTTATTTGGCTGTGGGCTTCTGAGAAGAATAACTGGCTGTGTGTTGTGTGTGTTTAAGCTGTAAAAAAAATGAGCAAAATATGTATGTGGATCATGTAGTTTGGCATGAGGCTGCCACGTTCACGCCGTTTAAAATGCTAAAGTCACAGATTATCCTGCACACCAGACAGCAGGGAGCCGGTCCAAAGCTCCAGATTTCTCTGCATGCTG
Source organism: Lutjanus campechanus (assembly GCA_027495735.1). Taxonomy (NCBI): domain Eukaryota; kingdom Metazoa; phylum Chordata; class Actinopteri; order Lutjaniformes; family Lutjanidae; genus Lutjanus; species Lutjanus campechanus. The sequence continues at coordinate 20,735 of JAJHUR010088994.1, read as the reverse complement.
AAGTGGTGCCTGTGCTTATTTTATATATCTTACCAAAACCAAAACCACTAGAGCAAAAGTGTAAGAAATGGACTAAGCATTGAGTTTACTGTAAGATGCAATCATTACTCTGAGGAACCTCTGTCTCTATTTTAACTGCAGCTTGACCTTATAATATCACCTTTTACTCTGAGCTAAGACAAGTAGAACACAAGCGAGTTTTTGTTTTGTTTTGTTCAGTTTGACAAGATTCATTATTAGATGGTATATAAACAAAATCTTCAAAAAGTGTTGTGTTTATGTGTCAAGCGTAGTCAGTTTCCATTAAATACATATATCGCGAGACTTTGTATTTCTCTTAATGGACGCATGTGTGGAAATATCGCAAGATCGACGCCATGTTTACATCCTACCGGCTACATGCTACAGTTGACATTTCGGCTAAAAACATGGCGCAAATGGCGTCTTTTGCGGTTAAATTTTAATGTTGCGGTTCGTGGACACTTGGATTACACCACACGAGCAGGATGGAGACATTTTGTGTTTGTTTTGTGTTCTTTTTTAAATGTTTTATCTGTGGTCTCCATTCACTGTAATTGGCTGTAACCCTGTTTTCTGCTGAAACTCCAGGATTGTTTTGTGAACTGAAGATCTTCACCCATCTTCACATCGGCATAGTGGTGAGTACATACTGAGTGGATGATTATCTAAGAGTGGAATATCACTTTAAGTTTGAAATTGAAGATGATGATTTATGGAAACGGCACTGATTATTAACAAGTAAGGCTAATTTGTCGGTTTATTTAAGGCTGGAAAATCTTCGTTCACAGTTAACACACATCCACCGAGTGCAAAATTTTCCTTAAAGGAATTCACACACAAACTAATTAGACTCTGGAGAAAACAGGACAAATCACCATCTAACTTCCTGGTTGCCTCAATAATTGGTTTAAAGTCACATTGCTTGCTTGTTGCAAATTCCCCGTCTGCTGTGAAGTCAAAGCGTGGACGCTTTCAGTATTTTAAAATAAAAACTAGTGCTGCAATTCATCATCCAGAGTCACCAAATTTATCCTCAACTGGTCTTGTGTGTTTTTAGACTTCCTAAAAGACTAAACTAGAAAATAAATGAACTGTTGCTTGAAATAAATAAGTCTGAGCTTCTCCTTTAGCGAGGCTCACCGGTGTGAATGTGTGTGAACGGAAAGTAATGAAAAACAGCACGTTTGCTCAGCCAGCTTAACCCAGACAAATAAAGGTTAATGAAAAACGAGCCCTTAAACTGAATGTGTAATTTCTGCAGGAGGCTATAGAGCGTGCGTGTGTGTGTGTAGTACAGTAAAGACACACCTCACCTGTGTGTGTGTGTGTTTCTACGCTAACCACACCCACACACTCACACCGCCACAGGAAAGCCCCGTAAAGTAACTGTGTAATTATGCAAAGAAAACCGACTGCACACGCTCCTGAAAATGAACGAGCGATTCTTCAAAGTGAATCAACAGTTGTAGAGACTTCTCAGTAAAATGAATGGAAATATGAATATGGATCAGAGTGCAGCTTTTTCTGCCCCGTCAGCTTTTCTTGTGTTTTTTTTTTTTTTTTAAAGAAGCATTGCAGCACCACAGACCTACTTTTCCTCTTCGCACACGCCTGCATATTGCACCAGAGTCTTTGCATGCATGTAAAACTGTAGCAAAACAGAGAGAAACTTAGAAAGTAAACATTTATGTCACTGTTTGTTCATCTATTCGGCTCACTTTCAGCTAAATAAGATGACAAAACTGTTGCACCTTAAGGCAGAAAAGCACTTAGGAGACCTTTAAGTGAGAGTACGAATTAATTTATATATGTATACTATACAAGTACACTACTATAAATATGCTTTATGTGTTTTTTAATTAAAAAAAAAGAAGAAATGTGAGAGTCAGGAGGAAAAGTGAGTGTAAGTATAGGAAAACGACTGCTTAAAACTGGGTGGATATGATTTGTTTCTACAGGTGAACGGATGGAGGTGATGCAAACAAGTGCACGAGCAAACCTCACATTTTCTTCTTTTTTCCCCAATGAAGATGTCCTCGCCTGCTCTGTGTGTCAGCGAACAGGCTAAGCGATGTGTTGCCTGATTGAAAAAAAAACGTTCGCCCTGGTTCTGTTTTTCGTGCACTTGCTTCAACTCCAGCTTATTTTCTTTGGTCTAAATCGACGCTGACGTCCCTCTGATTTCCCTCCAGTCAGGAATCAGCAGGGAGGACGAGAGACTCATTTGCAAGGTTGATGAGCGGCACATCTTATACGATCCATAGCATCCTTTTTATAGGAATATCTTCAAGAGGACAAGTTTTGGAAGGAGAACAGAGAGTTGTTAGGAATTACAAGTAAGAAAACTGTTCACCAACTATATAGAGACAAGGTTGACTAAAGAAAATTATGTTAGTCATGAATAAATAAAAGTGGCACTAATGTGACATCACTTGACAATTTGCTGTGCTCCATCAGCTCGGGTTCGTTTGCTTGTTTCCAGGTAGGAAGTGGTGTTATTGCTGGCTAAATTTGCTTTAACTGTGTGACCAGTTTAAAGAAGGTTGTCACTGCTTTTGGCCTTGTTCCTGATTTGACAAAGATACTTGGTTAGGTTCAGGGAAAGATCATGATATGTCTCTGTCTGGAGGGTTTAAATAGCCACATTGACTATTTACACCCTGGGTGCAAATAGCATTGTTGTCTACGGACACCTGGGCGCTTGTCTCTGCCATGCTCATCTTCATACACCCAGCTGCAAATGGCCAGAGTGGCTATTCTGACCAGGGTGCAAACAACATCAAACTTTTTAAACCCTCCATTGTTTTAGCATGATTGACAGTTTAAATCAAAAAGTCATAAAATTGTGCAGTTGTCCTTTTTTAATTCTTCTTCCTTGTCAAAACCTGGCACCTACATTACCCACAATGCAATATGTTTGTTGACAGTTTTAACACATGGTCACTGTTGTGAAACGGTCGCAGTGACGGCAGTTTGGGTCGATTTAGACACAAAACTTTTAATTACTATATTACCATATGTATGTCACATGACTTCTCCGACAAGACAAAAGTCACATGATGAAAAACATGCGATGCACTTAGCATTATGTACCTGAAAACTTCTAAACTTCTCACATTTTCTTTTCACTTTGGACACAAACCCCATCTCCTCCAGACGCTGTCCTCCCCCTCTTTAAACTACATCAAACACCTGGTGCATCTCACACAGCCCAGTGGGTTTAAATACAAGTCAGCAGGGTACAGTGTGCATCTGCATGAGATGCTGCAGGGGCAGCGACAAAACATCATTATCAACACCTGTAAATAGACTTGAGTGAGTAAAATCATCGGAGCCCCCCTCTTTTTAAAGCCCTTTTACACTGCGTCCCCGATGAAAGCGTGAGTCCACAGATGGACAATTTAGAGCTTCAGTGACTACTTCAAAATTTTGCAAGCGTCAAAAACTTAGACATTTCTAACAATCAGCCTTCATCCACTTGTTTTAGATAAACAGAACTTACCCACACACACACAGAGACAGACACAGACGGGCACTTACACACCCAATTACACACACATTCTCCCAGACATGCGCACATGCTAAAAAACAACACACATGTACATGCATCTACGCTGTACATGCACACATGCAGGAAGCCATTCATGTACACACACTTAAACAGAGTCAAACACACGATCATTGCCCCAAAATCTGCACTCCCTCCCTGGTATTAAACTGCTGTCTTCCTTCCTCAAGGGCAAACACAGCAGGTAGTCTGAGATCTAATTAGCTGGTTAGCCTTTGGTTGACTGAGTAAAGACCCCATCCAAGAGAAATCTGAGCTCAGTTCACGACATTTCGCTGTGATAAAGAGGAAATGTGTGCGGCAGTGAACAGTAGGAGAGAGCATTGTGTTGATGAATGGCTGCTAAATACAGCAGCTTCTGATTAAACAGTATCTGAGGAGGTGCTTGTAAAAAAACAAAGAGGCAGTGAAGAAGAATGACTGTAATCAAACAGATTTCATCAAACTGCTTGAACTTATTTACCGGGGTCACTCCGCTTGTTTTCAAATCACCAGGCCGCTAATCCGTCTCGAAGGCAAAACAAGTCAGAGCTGAGATGTCAAAACGTTCAGACGCACAACGTGAGCTGAATATTTAGGAGGGGAGATAAGTTTTCAAAGGACTAAGAAAAAAAAAAACTGGAGCTATAAATAACCCTGGTGTCCTGCCCCCGCCCCTTTTTGGGTGAAAGCAGCCCCTCTAATTTGACTGATGATAAATAGAAATTCAGAAGTCTTTGACAATTTTAAGCATAAAATAAGAATACTGTATGGATTTGTAGGTTTTAGGAGCCCAAATCCTCTGGCATCATTATGTGGGGGGAAAAAAATAAAGAAATAGAGGCTGATGATCGTCCCTCCAGTCTGCTTCAACCTTATTGAATCTCCAGGTAATCCATTTCTGACATTTATCACTTTTTATGTTGTTGCTGTTTTGGTAATCTGTCCTCACTGCAAACTAATTATATCTGTGGTAAAGCAAAACGACTACCTCTATTTTCTTTAATTAAGAGCAGAGAGAAGTAGAAAACAGGTCGGTTTCATTATTAGAAGGTCGGTCGGCTCAGTTAAGGCAGATTATTATTGTTGTTTGAGTGAGCAGACTGTTAAACCAAGTCAACACTGACTGGACCTTCACATAAAAAGTTCCCTCTATCAACTACTAGATGGATTGGCATGACTTAAATTTGTTAATTTTACATCTTGGTTGATATTTGTGGTTTTATCAAATTAAATATCTGTCAAATCTTGTCAACAAGTCCTCTACATTAAAACTAAAAGACGTTTTTTCCAGGAACACCAACATCATTAATAAAAATGACTGATGTGACAAAGCAGGTTAAAAGCACTATGCAGGAGTTTTACAAAAAAAAAAAAAAAAAAAAA
>JAJHUR010088994.1:0-15761 GCA_027495735.1 Lutjanus campechanus | reverse complement strand
AAAAAAAAAAAAAAAAAAATGCATAGACTTGTGTAAAAATAATCCCTCTCAATCATCACCCACGACCCACCAGAAGTCCGTGGCGGTGTCTGCATCCGCCGACACCTCGTCCTCCACCCGTACCTTCTTATTTTCTCATTATTTTTGCTGTGCTCAGGACATTTCACCAGCCGCAAATGTTGGTATTTGACGTCCTGTGACTGAGACTCAACGATCATCTGTCTTTCTGGTGCACTCACGACTGACAAATCAAAGTTTGGTTATAGGTTTTAGGTGCTTGATGCTTAGAGAACGATAATGGTTTGGGTTAAATTTAGGGTATGGGCCAGTGGTGGAAAGAGAACACGTACAAGTACTGTTACACTGCTAAAATATTACTCGATTACAAGTAAAAGTACTGCTGTTATGAATAAACTTAAGTAAAAATACAAAATATTCATCGAGTATTAGTGACTTTTAACTGCTGATGTCATCATCACCTCTCCAAACTAGAGAGAAGTGATGAACCAACAGCTGAAAACTGGAACAACTGATTAACAGTTAATAATTTATAAGATACAAACATGTTTTTTCTCTCATTTTCAATTTTAATAATAATAAGTCCTTATTCAACAAATGGCTCCGTCAGACAAAACAATGTCAAATAATAAGCCGTGACTATTGATTAAATATCAATGAATGCATTTTTTAAATTGGTTTAAATTCTTAACGGCAAATTATTGATTAATGATTGATCCTTAACATCCTTACTCCAAATGTGTGCTGCCACAGCGTTTTGTTTTGTTTTCCGTCCATATGTGTCTTTGTTTTCATTGGTCCATTTGTGATCCGATCACCTGATTGGCTGCTGAAATGCAGATGAAAGGTTTGGATAATAATTCATCTTGTACTCAACTATGATTTTAAAAGTAACTAAGTAGATTACATCTTATAATAAATTGGGTACAAGTAATAGCACAGACTTGAAAATGTAGTACCTACAACTACTAAAACTATATTTTTACAGTGATATGAGTATTTGTAATTAGTTACTTCCTCCTCTGGTATTGGCAAGAATCTGACACGCATCACAGTACAGGGGTTTCAATTCAATATGCTGCTATCTAGCGGTCTGGGATTTAAACACAACACAAAATGAACCTCTGTCACAAATCTTTGCCGGTATGATATCACGATACAGTGTTATAATGTGATATTTTCAGTATTTTGGGTTAAAAATGTTAAGGTTAGAAGAGTGTTGTGGTCATGGTGACAATAATAAACCATCCCTCTCTGGACTTTGTTGGTCTATAACGATGTCATCACAGCAGATCATTTGAAAGATCATATTTACAGACATCATCTTTCTCCCTATCTGCCTTCAAACTCGGCATCAGTCAGGAAAAATTGTTCCCATAAATTTTGCCCATCGCAATAAAATGGAAATAGAGTCATATTTCTCAGTCGCGCCTCTCTTCCTTTCCCCGACTCTCGAGAGCGTTTTTCCTGCGTGAGGTTAAGCAAGCATATCCATGATTAACTGGAAATTTGACTAAACAATCCTCTGAGCGTCTCTCAGTCATTACGCCTAAATATGACAGAGCGTTAACACTCAGAGATTTTAACATTCATGAGGGGAAGAGAAACAAAGAAACTGGAGCCGCAGAGCGCGAGAAGAACAGAGATATGACTGGACACTAATGAAGATGTATGTTGCCAATACACATCATTGAGTGTGTGAACGTGTGTGTGTGTGTCTACTTTGGGAGAACGGACTTCTTTGGGATCTAAATTGCCTCTAAAATAGCTTGATAAATGTAAGTAGAAAAAAAATAAATTACACTTGTCAGTTTCAATTTATTCAAACAGTAAAACCTTTATTGCTCTATCATCCGTGTCATGTCTGTGAATCTATCTGCCATTACCACATCCTACTGATTCATAAATTATCCCACGCTCACACGTTTCCGTATCACCTTGCTGTTGTTGTTTTGAGTTTAAACATTTGCCAGGCAAACTCAATATTCTCACCCTGGTCCCATCTCCGCTTCTTGTCACAAAAAAATTCTTTGACACAGATTAACAAGAAAGCTCTCGTGACCTCTGACCTTTGCTTGAGAAACAGTGTGGGATGCCCGCAGCAGGACTTGACTCTTGGGCTGTCAGTCTGCAGCAAAGTCAGATTTAAATAGAAACAAACATGCTGCCACATATTTTTAAGCCCAATATCGCTCTCTCCCTCAACCGACCAAACTCCATAGGTGAAATCAGTCATTTTACCTCACAGAACACAGGAGCTGCCAACCTTTCGCTGCATTGATCTGTTTGTTTGTTTGTGTTATTGTGCAACTTTGGTGAAACCAAACTGACCTTTTAAAACACTGAAGTCACACAGTAACACAAACAAAAGCAGTGGTAGACCAGCAGCACCCGTGTTCAGTGAGGTAGAACGACTGATTTTGTCCATGAAGTTTGGTTGGTTTGATAAGAAGCTGTCTGACAGCAAAGTCAAGTGGTGCAAATATTCTAAATTTAGCGTGCATTTAAACCGATATTGATACAATATTGACTGATACGTGGCTAAAATATGTTTTGTTGCTGACCACTGCTTAGCTTCTGTGCTGCTACTCCTCTCTGCTTCTCCAAACTGAGGGTGGCACCAATCTGCATCTGCACCAAGCACCTAAACCCCACATGAAATAATCCAAACTATCCCTTTAAGTCACAACTGTTATCCCGCAAAATCAGAAACTGCAGCAACAGAAAGTTAAAACAATAGTTTAACTAAAAGTTAAAAGTTTTCATCCAAATTTAGTACATATTTTAACCAAATTCAACTGAAAAGATAAAAGCAAAGCAGTTACTGTACAGGTGGCACTAATTCTCCATCTCCATTGCAGAGGAATAGGGCACAGTGAGATTATGTAAATACGAGAGCACCAGTCAAACCTGAAATGACTTTAAACGATGCAGAAAACATGATGGAAATATAGCATCTATGTTTCTTTTTAATTTGAGGAACGTCACAGTCTCCTCATACAGATCATGAGGATGTAAACTTACTAAATAACAAGTCATGCAATGAAAGAGCGAAACAGTGAGAGCGTGGATGGAGGAAGTCAAAGAAGTCAAAGTAAAATTTCCATAAAGGCACCAACAGATTGAGAAACGTTGAACAATCTTACAAAATCACTGCATGTCAGAGTCTGACTGTTCGGTGTGGAAATGCAGATTTTGCAAGTTTAAACTAAATTTGTTTTAAGCAGTAGCATTACACAGATTCTGTTTGATTTCAGGCCATATTTTGGCATGTTTTGGGTAGTTTGTAGATATGGTTCGTACCAGCAGTCACATTATGAGAATAAACTCCTGGAACTTGTCAACTTGTCCTTATTAGAAGGTTTTTTTTGCCCCCTCGGGCAAATAGTGATTTATTATGACGTTAAAAAGACAAGATGTGACTTTCTACGTGTTCTACACCGTGTTTTGAATATGAGTTGTTTGAAGCTCATAATTAGTTAAATGTGTTGAAGTGGTACTCTGTAGGTTTTTTTTTTTAGATTAGCCAATAAACACTTTGCCTTTGTACTGTCTTGGACTTTTATTTTATTTTAAAATATCTAGTTATAATTCTGACCTCATCAACTTCAATGTCGAAAACCTGGTGACTCACAACAAAACTACAAGTAAATCATCTATTAAAAAGACCTGTAGTGCTATAAATAACACTACAGGTAAGAAAAAATATGTTAAAATTGGATGTATTTTTGATTTTGGGGTGACCTGTCCCTTTAACATTATCATCTTAATAGATTTAGAGTTTGTGGAGAAAATGTGCATCATTCAAACAGTTTTGGCCAAATTTATAATATTCACAATATACATTGCAGTCAAGTTTCTTATACCTTTTTGTATGTGTGTGAATGAATGAATGAATGAATGACTTTATTTTGAACCAAATAAATAAATAAATACATAAATAAATAAATAATAAACAAAGACAAAAGTAACAGGTGCTGAAAAGGAGTATGTAGAAGTAAAACTTATATATCTCTAACCCTTTCTTACTTTTCTTCTTGTAGCTCATATATTATTTAAATAAATTACCAGATTTATTTACAGTTAACATACAACCATCACCAGTTTATTCACAACACGATTAAATAAATAAATTACAAACCCAGTTTATTTACAACCCAAATATCCCCAGTGTTATAAAATAAAGATGCACTCCCCTTAACACAACCTTTCTCATATACTTGCCAAAAATATCTTTCTTGTATAGTTTTTAAAAAAAAAAAAAATTTATATTTGCGACATTCTTGCTTCAGGTTACACTGAATTAAGTGTGGTTGTGTGCATATTGTGAATGAAAAAAGTTAACAAAATAACTTTGCAGTGCTGGCATTTATACAAAGTGTAGCCATGTTTATAATGTTTAAACTTTAAACCTTACAGACACTTTATTAAAACATCATCTACATGCTTTACTATGGGACTGATGTGGTGGAAATGACATAAGAACAAAAATATAACAGGAACCAATGCATGAGTTAGTGTTTTTATATAAATATGATTGTTTACAGTTTGACCTGAATACATTAGAACTGTCAGTGAACTCATCACTGTGATGCAGTAAGATTCCATTCTGGAGTCTCATTATGATGTGCGAGAGGTCACACGTTGTCCTCACGCTGCAAACACCAGCAACCAAAGCATGGAGGGGAAAAAACCTCTCATTTTTAAAAAACAAAAACTCAAGATGTGTGACCAGGGCAAGTCAGGCTCGGTGTATAACGACGTCCGTCTGGAGGGAGACTTTTGTGACGCGGTCATCAAAGTCGGGGATGTTGAATTTCCAGTCCACAAGGTGATCCTCTGTAAATGCAGCCCGTACTTCTGGTGAGTTGGTTATCAGATGAATTTACGTGCTTCAAACGAGCAGAAAATAAATAATATGGAGGATAAATGATAATAAAAATGAAGTTAGTGATCAGTTCATGATTTAAGTCTGAGAAATACAACAATCACAGTATGAGATGTGTTCATTTCAGGAGCATTTGTGATAAAACAAATAGAGGAGAGGATATTAAAGACCTGATATAGAAAATATTGAACATATTTTAAAGGTTAATTCAAAATTTTAAAGTTGTCTTCAACTAAAGATCAACTTTGATTTGAACACTGGGGCTGTTTTATTGATTGATGACTGTTTTTTTAAAATATAATTCACATGAAATATTATTGTCTATACTCTACACTGGTCTCTCAGTTCCATGTCGCAGCACTTTGAAACAGATTTTGTGTATGTAGTGTGTTCAGTAAAGTGGCTGAATTAAATATGCTCAGATATTCAGACACTATTGATGATGAAACGAATGCTGTTGTCCAACAGTTCAATACACAAAGGAAACAGAGAGAACACAGCTTCACAGCTGTGAAAATCTGAAACACAGTGTGGATGGTGATAAATCAAAGCAGACAAAAATAAAATAGAAAAAGTGACATTAAATATTTCTGGGTTTTATTCTGGCAGCAACATTCTTGCTGCAAGTTACATTGAATGAAGTCTGGTGGTGCGCATATAGATTTCATTTAATCTCTTTTCATTTCCTGCAAACAAAAGGATAATTGTGTATACTGTAATGGTTACTATATAGTATGTGCAATGAGTGTGCAGTGTGGAACAGACGATTTAAAACTTAACTTAACTTAACTTAACTTAACTTAACTTAATAGTTATTTATCTAAAGAGAAAAGTAGATGTTACTTTTCCGAAAAACCTTGAAAATACATTCAATCCAATCCAAATGTCATTTTATTCAGTTGCAGCTTGAGTTGGGGACAGTCCACAAAAAAAATGAAACATACAAACCTTTCCCCTCACCTGTGGTGTCATTTTTCTGGTGTGAGTTACTGAGTTTTGGAGATATATCAGCTGTAGAAATGCCTGCTTTCTCTAGAATATAATGGAACTAGATGGCACTCTGCTTATGAAAAAACTGAAAACAGAACAAAAATAAATAGATTTTTTCAAAAGTGTAAGAAAAAAATTGTAAAAACTCACTCAGCGGCAATGCATCTTTCCAGAAATCATGATGCAGTGACTCAAGATAATCCACAGACCTTGTTGTGAGCAGTTTCATTTAAACAAACCAGCAGTGACCATAACATTGCACACAACCAAGTGTGCATCTACTCATGGACGAGAGCCTCGTGCTCATTACAGCGAGGGATGTAAACGTTAATGCCGTCTCCTTGCTTGAGCTGTTACCTCTCGTCCATGAGCAGATGCGCACTTCCTTCGGTGCAGGGATGCGTTTGGTGAGCGGTACGAAGGATGAAACTTCTCACAACAACTTGAGTAACCAGGTCATGATTTCTGGAATAAGAAGCAAACACTGCTGTTTTTAAAATTCCATTATAGTTGAAAGAGGGCAGACATCACTAATATCTCCAATATCTCTGCAATACACACTAAAACTTAAGACAGATAAATGGCACTAAAGGTAAGAGGATTTTTTTTATTTTTTGTTACTTTGTCACATCCATTTTGAAAAGTGCTGCAAGATTTTTTTAATTTTAATTATTTCAGTTAGAAATAAGAGTTTGATGTCTGGGTTCTGACCTCATTCAGTGCAGAGATGTTGAGGAGCGATGAGCACATATCTTAAAACCCCTGGTCGGACGGCGGTGGAGCAGAAAGCACAGCCAGTAGTACTGATACAGGGCAGCAGTGGCATTGACAGGCAGAGGGAGAGATGGGAGGTTTTTGCAGTTTAAATAAACCGCCAGATTAGGACGGTGCATCACTATGAGGAGTGATGTGTGTATAGCACTGCAGCTTGAGTTGACTGCCTGAACTACTTTGCAGGTGTTGCTAAATTACTGTTATCAGTGTGAAGATGAGAACAAAAAAACTGAATACTGTTTGTTTTCAATCTGCTGTGTCTTTATCCCGACCCACAGGGCTCTGTTCAAGCGCTGGTCAACACCAGGCAAAAAGACCTTTGAGATACCCGGCCTGTCTCCAGACACGATGCAGATCATCATTGAGTTTGCATACACCGACCATGTGTCCATCACAGAGGACAACGTCCAGGAGCTGCTGACGGCGGCCGATCAGTTCAACGTGATGGACGTCGTTCACGCCTGCTGCGACTTCCTCGCCGAGCATCTCACCCCGGAGAACTGCATCGGCATCTGGCAGTTCACCAAAATCTGCCTCTCCAGTGACCTGCAGAGCAAGGCCTACAGCTACATCATCGAGCACTTTGAGGAGGTCGTTTCCTGTGAAGAGTTCCAGCAGCTCTCCGCGCAGGATCTCGCCGGCGTCCTCGAAAGCGACAACCTCAATGTGAGAAAGGAGAGCACCGTGTTTGAGGCCGTCCTTCACTGGATCGCCCACGCGCCTGAAGAACGAAAAGAACACATCGCTGCACTCTTGTCTAAGGTACAATAACAATCTGTCACATCTTCAACATTTGGCTGATTGTCCTGATGATAACAATCAATACTCTGAGGGGGTCTGAGCATGAAGAACTTTAATTTGATCTGGACCAAAGTAAACTGTCGCCTTTTGGTTCTGGACAGACGGACAGTTTACTCACTGTTTATACAGTTTATAGTTTAATTAAATTGAATTAATTAATTTATTGTCTCTGGTGTTACAATGGGCTTGCAAAGGAATAAGCAGACACTGATACGGGACCTTTATATCTTGAATAGTCTCAAACAAAAAGACACAAACACAACACACCTCACACCTCTGTTTTAACTCTTCACTTTCTGAGTGATCAGAGGAAAATACCTGCGCTCACAGTGTGTGCTGGTGCTATTTTTGCATGAATATAGTCTAGACATCAATATCAGGAGACCACTTACCAGCAGATCAGTAGATGGTTTTTAAAATAGCAGTTTAGCTTTTGAATTTATACTAAAATCCCAAATTAACTATCACAAAACTCTCACAGCAGCCAAAACAAAACAAACAAAAAACATAAATGCAACAAAGTTTGTTTGAATTACCAACCAATAGACACTGTTCCTGTCATAAAGGTTTTCTTAAAGGAAGACTGGTCACACTCCAGGTTGCTGTTATTTGTCAACCAGTGTTAGAAAGGTTGATTTTTGAAGTGTAATAGGTTACAGATTAGTAAGGTATCCTGTAACGATTTTCATTATTTTATCTAAGTAAAATGACTTATTGCATTTGATCACTTTTCCAACAAATGTTTTAAACTGGGCGATAAAGCTGCAAAGTCCAAAAAACCAGGCAGTGTAAACCTCACAACTTTATGTGACTGGTTGCGGTTACATTACCTTACCTGTAGATGTTTCTTTGGGTTTCACAGCATTTCAAACAAACAAACAAACAAACAGACGAGCAAACATTGTCACTCTTGTCCGATGACATAGCCAACAACCTTGATGTGGTCGGCTGGTCTGCAGGCATGGCGGACTCAGATTGCAGAGAGCAATGTGCGTTGATTGGCAGATGAGATGTGGTGCAGATTCAAAATTCTCAAGATTTGTGTGCATACTGTTAAATGAATGGAGCCTGTACGGATAAAGAGACAACTCCCTGTAGGCCAATCCTACCCTTGATGGTGCTTCACTCAACAAAGACTATTATGGGTGAAACCAATATCTGTTCAGTTAAAATTATTAGAAGCGGGAAACAGTGACCTGAACACAGGACTCAATTTTAAAGTTGTTTTTTTTTTTCCTGTTTTCCGTTTTCTCTGTGCAGATCCGACTGGCTTTGACGGGTATGGATTACATCCAGATGAACGTGCTGTCAAATGAGCTGGTGGAGAGCAACCCTGACTGCGTGGAAATGGTCCAAAGTGCCCTTCAAATAAGATGCATGATGATTAACCACCATACGTGTTTCATCCATAACCCCCTGGCTCGTCCTCGCCTGCCCAACACCATCCTGTTGGCCATTGGAGGCTGGAGCGGCGGTGACCCAACTAACGGCATTGAGGCGTATGATCTCAACGCGGCCCGCTGGATCGACGTGACAAATGAACTGGAGCGTCCTCGCGCCTATCACGGCTCTGCCTTCCTCAACGGGTTTGTCTACTGTGTCGGTGGCTTCGACCGGGTGGAGCATTTCAACAGCATGCGCCGGCTTGACCTGAGCACGCACACCTGGCATGAGGCGGCACCCATGCACCACCGCCGCTGCTACGTGAGCGTCACTGTGCTGAACGGATGCATCTATGCGATGGGAGGTTATGATGGGCACCTACGACTCAGCACTGCAGAGCGCTACACGCCCGAGACCAACCAGTGGATTCTCATTGCACCCATGCACGAGCAGAGGAGCGACGCCAGCTGCACGACGCTCAGCAACAAGGTGGGTGACGTGAAGAGCTGCTTGGAATAATTCAGAGTGACAGAGAGCAGCGTGATGGTGACTGGAACACTGATAATTTGATTTTCTGCCTGTTTGAAACAAGACTTACTATGCCATGTCAAAACCCATACTACCATACTGCTTAGTATGCTGGAAAAAGTTTTAGTATGTCCAAAAACATAGTATGCCAAATGCAGTACGCCAAAAATACAGGATGTCCTAACACATCCTGTTGCATTTTTCAGTATGCAAGCCAGCATGCTTTTCTGACTATTCTGACCCACAATCCTTTGTGATGGTGTACGAGCAAGAGGGTCAAAATTCAAGGTGTTACAACAAAGTAATACGTCCTAATTGTATGCATACTGCATGTAACAGTACATACTTTGTAAAGGCAAATTAAAAAGACAAAGTATGCAATCTAGAGCTGTCAAGAAAACCAAACTATTAGATATTAGACTTTGTTTGGCCAGAGGTTAGTGTAAAGGTCTTCAGCTGCCTATATCTGAAGAGTTTCTGTACCGTACATGAAAGAGTTAGGGTTGACCTGAATGTTTCAAAAAACTTCATTTCCCCAAAATCAGGATTCAAATGCTTCGTTTTTTTAGCATTTATCGTTGCGTTGGCTGCACCATAAAAGAGAAAGGGCAAGAAATAGATCACCTCTATGGTGTTTTACTAGTCTCAAAACCTGTGCACACACACAGACACACAGACACACACACACACACACACACAAATATAGGCATGTGAGTCCACAAAACTGTGAGCAACTGTGAGCAGAAAAGCTACCTAATAAGGGAGCAGTCCTCTTCTCATTAGACTCAAAATTACAAGAATAATTACGAAAAAATAACGACGTTTGAGTATATTTTCCCTAGGATGGCCAACTCTGCCTCTGATTGGCTTACCCTAACTCCGCCAAATCTCACTCCTCATGCCAAAACTTACCCTAAAACCCAACCAACCCAACCCATGAAGGCAACGAGAACCTGCCAGTCATCCTAGGGAAAACAGAAGTTGGCTTTCAGAACAGCCCTAGAAGGTGTTAAGAATAAGTGTGTTGCTGTGTTACATGAAACACTGCAGTTCATTGTGTGAGGAATAAATTACTTAATGGTTCTCCTGTTCTCCTTAGATTTACATCTGTGGTGGTTTCAATGGGAACGAATGCCTGCAAACGTGTGAATATTACCGCCCAGAGACCAACCAGTGGACAATGATCACCCCCATGAGCATCCGGCGCAGTGGAATTGGCGTCGTTGCATATGCAGACCACGTCTTTGCAGTAAGTACACGAGACACTGCCAGCACTCACATAATAACGCACAAACTGTGTGAAGAGCTTTTGGCCAACTATTATTATTACTATTATCTTACTTTTCTTGTCATAGGTTGGTGGCTTTGATGGAAACAACCGTCTGCGCAGCGCTGAGGCCTACAACCCCCAGACCAACACCTGGCACGAAGTGGCCTCCATGAAAACCACCCGGAGCAACTTTGGCATCGAAGTGATCAACGACCTTCTCTTTGCCGTCGGGGGCTTCAACGGCTTCACCACCTCGTCTAACGTCGAGTACTACGACGCAATGACTGATGAGTGGTGTGAGGCCTGCGACATGGAGATCTTCCGCAGCGCCCTGAGCTGCTGCGTGGTGACCAGGTTCCCCAACATGTTCCGCTTCGCTCTCTCTTATAATGCCCTGCCGCTTTCAAATGTGACGGAGGATGAGATGGACGACTCGGGCGAAGAGTCCGGCTGAAACTCCTGAACATTAAAAGCGCAATCGTACCCTGTGCCACCGTCCACCCTAGCAAGACTCGAACATTTTAAATAAATTTCTTCAAGCATCGAACTGTTGTTACTTCAGTGATTTGGGTAATTGATCAGTTTGAACTTGTTTCATGCTGTGTGAGAAGGCAGGTGTCCAACCTGCAGACACAGGGTTTGAAACAGAGTCCTTCATTGCAACAATGACCCCTCAATAAGATAAAATGTCCTGCACCCATGGACAGGATCGATGCTGTCCGTAGACTTATCATTTTTAGGTTTTTTTTTTAAAGCTGCAACAATATTTATTACTAGAAAATGAAATTGCACGCTGTTAAATGTGTGTGAAACCCTGTCATAAATGTTTTGGAGTGTGAAAAGCTGCTACAATATGTGCCTTTTTTGGTGTTTACAAGCAAAGATTGAATTTTTTGCTGTTTTGAAAGACCAACAGAGCCTGATGGTCCATAATCAAATCTAATGTCAGCTGTCCGCACACGTCATTTTCATGTCCTGTTTGCTACAGGGCTATAGGGCAATGCTAATGCTATCGTATAGTAAGCAGTAGTCAGAACCTCATCTCATTAATATTTTGTATTATTAGCATTTGTATTAATATTTATCACCAGTGGTGAATTCAGGCTGTCTGAGGGGCAGTTGTCCACTGGAAGGACACATTAAAGGACCCTTTACCACTTTTTGTCCACTGGAAGGACACCCTTGAATGCACTTTACCACATTTTCTCCATTTCAAGGACACCCTAGAGGACACTTGATCATGTTTTGTCCACTGGAAGTGCACTTTAAAGGACACTTTACCACATTTTGTCAACTAGAAAAGAAGCTTACAGGACACCTCATCATTGCCCCTATCATAGGGGCATCCAAGATGGTGGATTTGTGTTGTTTTTCGAACATGGGGCCACCAGGGGTGGCGATCATCCCCCTTTATTTGACCCTTATTAGATCTTATTAGAGATTAATTAGGGACACTTTACAACAGAACTGTAAACTAAAGTGAAATCACATATCTGCTACTTGAGACATACCTTCTGCTGGTCTCATACAACAGTGAAGTAGCAGATATATGAAATTTTCCCCTGATAAAGGCTAATAAGGGTCTAATAGAAGGTCTAATACTGTTGAATAAAGATCATATTATTTCTAGTTTTTGTCTAATATGTCTTGTTATGTCTTATACTGAAAATTATAACACAACCAGATTGTTTATTGTAGCACTAATGGGCTCATTTGACCCAGACAACCAAGGCTCAAAACACTGAGACATATAACTACATAAGATTGCATCACTGTCTGAGACAGAGGGACAAAAATCAGAGTGGAGGAGTAAAATAAATAGGAAAGGGAAAGAAAGAATAGAGTGATAGAGAGAAAAGGATGGAGGAGAGGGACCTGCAGGGAAAAACATGGACTGTAGAGATTTAGTCAGTCATTCAGAGTACAAGTTTGTACTGTTACATGACTTTCTGGCTGATGTCAAGGACTGGCTGTTCCACAATCTCCTCCAACTAAATTTGGACAAAACTGGGATTATTCAGGGGGAAGAAAAGCTTGAATGACTTCAGTCTGTCCTTCTCTGTTTTGCCGCATGCACCCACCTCCCCCCTCCGTCCCTCTCTTCCTCTCTCTTAATCTCTCTCTTCCTCTCTTTTCCCTCCTCTCTTCTCTCTCTTTTTTGTCTTCCTCTTCATCTCACAGACAAAGCAGCGGTTGCTCTTTTTTGGGCAGAGTCACCTTGAGGCAGCGAGTTGTGTGTTTGGGTACATCCGCATAGGAATATATAGAATGAATGTGTACGTAATGGCTCTTTTTTTTTCATGTCAGAGGATTTAAAAATAAACAACTTTCCTCTCCCTCTACTTTAAGCATGACTGGACTCTTCATTTTGCTCAGATTTCTGGCGTCTGAAAACATTTAAAAGTTTAAAGAGACCAGGTGAAAGAAGGCAGTTGCTCATTTATGCATGTGTTCATGTGGCATCTTTTGAGAAAACCACAGTGTTACAGGTGTTTTTCTGCCACTCTGAAGCATACAGAGTCATTTCATATCATAAATTGGGATATTTAATAAACCACGCTTTGCAGTGATATAGTTTAGACATGTGATGCCTTCTGCGGCGTTGAGCTCTTTACCATCATCACAGCAAATTTTATTTTGAAGGGTCAATCTCATTAGAAGATTAGCGCTGTCACACGCAAGTCAGGATTGGCTATGACAAGTCAGGAATACAGTCTCTGATTGGCATCAGATTTATCATGTTTTCAAAAAGATGCTGCAGTTCAAGGCTGGATTACAAACCTGAAAGGGATGCAATCACACTGGAGTCGACGTTTTAAAGGTACAACGCTAGCATAAGCTCAACATCAGCCTTGCCTGTTCAACTTACCTCCGGACTAACCCTGTGACTTTTCCAGCAGTTGGGAAACAACAGATGAGACTCTTCTTGGTCTCGTGAAGCTGCGACCTATATTAACTGACATGCTGCATCCTGAACTGTACATTTACTGCCAGAGTGACAACTTAGTGCTAAGTTTAAGTTTCTGCTCCACTACGAGCTTCTCTGCCGCTGCTCGCTCTTCCTCACACATGTGCATACTGCCTTATTCCTTAAAAGCAGCTACACTATGCTTATGATAGTATGCTCTAATTACATCCAATCAAACGTGATTATTACTGTAAGGCAGTCGCGCTAAACCGAAGGAATATGTTGCTGTGTCACCACCGTAAGAAGAAATCCATACCATCCCAGCTGTAGCATTAGAATAGATTTTATGGAGTGCGTTTGAAGGTGAGGGTTGTGAACATGAACCTTTTTTTCACAAAAAAGGTTGAGAACATCTGCTCTAACGCACTTTTAAAACAAATAACATTGTTTAGTCCGGAACTATTTTGATTTTCAAGCTTTATGAGTTTTTCATGAACGCTGCATTTGTGGTCAGTACCATATTATTCACTGGAACCATCTCAACAGATGAAGGCAGAGCGAGGGAGAGCAGTTGCCATCATAGTGCCATCATGACTCGGCAGTATCCACCCTGACGAGCCTCACAGTCTGTGTCTCCGCCGTCCCACAGCAGGAGACTTTAAAATGTTTATCAGGTTGAATGCTCCGCTGTCTTTCACAAGGAACTGAGCAAATAATATGAAATATTAAAATTAACATAAATCAGCAGATAGGCTCTCATGCTTTCTCTGTCTTTCTTCGGCACACCATCCTTCATTTTCTCCATTTTAATATCTTTGTGTGTGTTGGTGTTTCTGGTGCTGTGCCTCCCTGCTGCACATTCAGACATAGAAACCGAAACATTTCTTGGTTTATCTTTCTGTTAAAGTAATTGCTTTTTTTTTGTGCTTTTTTTGGCTCTTTCACACTGTGTTATGGAAAAGTTCATTTTTTTCAGTCACAGTTTCAATTTCAATTTGCTTTTTTGGCAAAATATTTGCAAACACATTTGTGTCAAAGCACATAAAGGAAAAGAGTGGGCAAAGGAAAAGAAAAAAAAATGTGTGCTCAAATAATATTTGGCTTCTGGCGTGGGAGAGTAGGCGACGCAGGAAGTTACATGTGAGACAAGTTAGTTGTTATCTCGTCTTTGGCCAGTGGGACGGCAGCTCTCTAATTTTGGATTAGACCAACTTCAGGACATTTTTATTAAAGAAGAATTCCTCACAGATCTGCATTTCAAAATTATAGCCTCCTTACTCTCTGTGGTTGGTTCACATATGCTAAAATTCTACATGCCATCACCAGACGACACTGACATCAGAGGATTCTGCAAAACCCTGGTATGTTCAATGCCAGCATTTAAAAAAAATCTTCCTAACTGCAATATCAAGGCTAGGAAAAAAAATGTGGTTATAGCAAATCAAACAACATTTTTATCAGCTGTGTGCTGGAGATCAGGATGGAGATGTAACTGTTTAAGTAAAAGGCGGGAGAGTACTTACTACCTTGTACTTTTTTAAAGAAAAAAAAGCTGTTTTATATTGTGATATTTAGGTGTTTCTTTACTGGAAATGACATAAAATATAGCCAACAGCAAGAAGGTTGTTATTGATGGTTAATTACCTTGATATGCAGCTCCCTGGCAATCTCAATCCAGCCAGCTGCAACCTTACTTAGGTTTTTTGTCAATAAATAAGGGGCTGAGTTCATCCAAAACGCTAAAAGATGCTGAGCAGCGTGAGCTTTCCTGGTGATTTCTTTACTGTGTGTTGTATTGATGTAGTGTTTTCTATAATGATTTACTTTAATGATTAGAGTTGCTGCTTTTAGTTTCATTTCCATGCATGTAGTAATGTCACTGCAGCAAATGTGTCGGACATTCAAGCGGGAAAAACAAAAACTGTAGTTAGAAATCCTTAGTTACTGTTGCTACGCCTGTCAAGCGTAGCAACGGTAACAGCAATGTTTTGTTTCTGCCGGACATGATGTACATAATGTAAGTTAACGCTAATGCTTAAACTCCTTGAGTCAACCAAGAAGTCTGTCTCCAGCTGATTTTTTAATGCTCCCATCTGGCACATTTTAAAACGAGAACTGGACATGCTAACGTTTGCAGCTTACATTAGAGGAGATGAAGACAAACTTTAATGCATTCCCCACACGTGTCCTCTGGTGTTTAA
>JAJHUR010088991.1:0-15444 GCA_027495735.1 Lutjanus campechanus | reverse complement strand
ATTTCATGTGGAAAACAAATACCAAGGATGAATACATGACTTGAGTTCAAGGGCAACAGGAAGCCATGTTTTATCTAACTTCTGAAGGATATACTTCCCATCCATGCACTGTATGAAATATCAGCTTTGTGATATTCAAGAGATGTAACACTTTTGACCTTAAGTTCCTGAACTAAAAATACTGCCAGTGTTATTACTGAGATCACTCTCTGGGATCATTTACTCAGACCATTCTCAATTAAACTGTAAAGAAGGTCATTCAATTGTAGTTTGTATTATGTGGTATGATAATGCAGACTTTCTGTTGTAAGTGTAGCAAACATACAATTTGTGCTGATAACAGCCATCCTCCTGGTGACACATTTTAGATACAGACACTGAGATGAAATGAAAGATGCTCTTATAATGGTGTGTTTTTTGTCAGTTGATGGAGGTTCCAATCATGGGAAAAGATTACTGTCCCTCATATGTTTTTTATAAAAATGTCAGAAAAGGAAGAAGAAAGGATGAATGGCAGTTTCTATGAGGCAGCAAATGGATTTAACCACTTATGTTCTCATAGTACTCCCAAAAAATCACTACATGTTGCTGGCATTACACAGGTGCTCCTGGCTCTTTTGCTGCTGTCACCATGGAGACGACCCCCCTCTGGCCTAGTTTAGTTTGCCTGCACTTCTGAGCAGATAAACATGAATGCAGTTCATGCAGTGCTCCACAGAGAGCACCTGTTCACATATTATGATGTATGTTGCTCTGCATTCAAATGCAAGGAGGTTAGAAAATGCGATCTTATAGCCGAGTGGACAAAGGGACTCACACTATAAAAGGTTATTCAGACACTGAATGTACACTGTACGTAAAGGTCAGAAAAGCTTGATTTATGTGGCCCCGTTCATGAATTTGCAATTTAAAATGCTTTACATTAAAACAGTAAAACATAAACAGAAATGCCTTTGCTGAGTCTATAAGCTCCACTACTATTACTGGTTATAATGTAAGCATACTGTTTCTGTAATTATAATTGCAATTTTAAAGGCTTCACATTAAAACAGTAAAAAAAAAAAAAGTATTAGAAATTAAGAAATTGTGGAAAAATTGCAAGCATCCTTTTTTTTTTCTCCCTGCTAAGACTTTCTAGCTTTCTCTTATGATTACAAATTACATCAACAAATATGTAAGATTGTTTTGTTTCATCCTGTTTTGTGGGGGTTATGATTGGATTAGAATAGTTTCTGTAAACATGGGGTTAGGAGTTCAGGTTCCACCAATGTACCAACAAAATGCAGAAAAACACACTTTATACTGTATACCACCCATTTATTCCCAAATAAAATCTCTTGTGACCCACCTGTGAGTCCTGACCCAGTCTTTGAGAATGACTATTTTAAAGTATATTTTCCCACAGTAAAAAATCCCTCAAAATACCATTTATGAATGACATATTTAGCAGCCTGATACTATGACTCATAATGCAAGTATACTGTGTTTCTACAAGAATAATAGTGAAGGATTTCTAACATGCTTTTGAGAGACTTGAGTTCTGGAGAATTTGTATGCTTGACTATCAAAGTGGTGCAATTATGGAACTAAAAATATAGGTAAGGAATCAAACAGATTGTTATTGCTTGTAAATGGCATGCTTTCACCTTCAGTTTGTGCAGTATACCGCATATAAATTGACAATATGTGAGGCATATTGAGAGATGAATGGCTTTTAATGGGTCATTGTTTGGATCTGTTATACTGTAGGCACATGCCTTTAATGTCCTGATTTTTCATGTTTCTCTGCGCTTGTGAAGCCACTGAATACCTTCAGTAAAGTGGTACAGGTCTTGTTTATCCTGGATCTCAAGGCTATATCCATCTCCAATCTCTCTCTCTCTTTTATGATATATCCACCTTGCTTACTTGTACACTGGCCGTTTAGGGTCCCTGGGCACTGTGTGATGCTTCAGGCGTGTATGTGAATAACAATCATTTCACCTTAGGTAGCTATACGAGTATTGCCCCCAGTAGATAGATAAACCATTGTGGGAAATGACAGAGAATGAGATGGGAATCAGCCATCCTTAGTCAAGATGGAGCCCACTCTCAAATGGCGGTCTGCCAACCAAGCGCACAGCTATCTCTCTTGCTCCGGCAATTGCACTGCAGACCAGACACATGTCGACATCCATCATGATCATACGTGACCTAAACTGGTCTAGTCCATGAGCAATGTTTACATAGAGTGAGCAATACAGATGTAGCGACACAGTAAACATTGCTTGTCCAAGCCTTGGCCTGTATCATCAGCATGTACGTACCACATGGGAATATCCACTGGTCATAGAAACAAGAAAAATGCATTGCAAAGCAGTGTGGGATAACTGTTGCACCAGAAGATTCATACCTTTGATGATTGGAGGATTAAAAAACAAAAAAGCCACATATTTATTGTCTCTGTCCATGGATTCTACAATTACAACTAATTTACATCAAGATAACGATGCATCTTTCAATCCCTTTGCCTACAATATGGGCTCCTGAAACATTATGATTATGCCAGGCAGTACTGTATTGTTAAAGGGAGGCAACTAGTCCAAATTCTCCTTATTGTCAATAAATCCCATGAAAAGCCCAAAACTAACAATGATTTTATCCTAATCACAAGTATTTTCTGTGTAGTCAAAGCCTGATATTGTCCAATCCTCTGAGCCATTGAGCTCCATTGTTGTCACACATCAATGAGCTTCACTGTGCACTGGGATGACATGTTCCTTCATTACTATGAACAAGGACACTGCACTTTATTTTGAGTCAATCCAACATGCACGTTTCTGCTGCTGTAAATACTCTCTAGAGCACCAACAATGTAACAATCCATGACTGAAAATAGTCCCCAACAATGCAGTATCGCATGATCATGATTAACATTTAGTAAAAACTACAATGCCCAGTTATGCAAGGAGATTGCAATGTATATGTGATGTGTTTTTAAAGAGTTAGTTTTCATTGTGGGCCAGTATGCCACACATGGGGTGCATTGTTGGTTTTGGCATTTACATCGGATCTAACGGATAGCGCCATGTTTATAAAGGTAGAAATGAGTGCAGGTGATTGGCAACTGTCTCAGCCTCTAACACACCCGCCTACAATTTATAGCAATGTATTCTTTCTGATCCCACCCTGTGTCCAAGTGCGCCAGAGGTGAGCCAAGGAAGCCTGGCCACGAAATGACCAACAGTACGTTTGACATGCTCCTGACACACGCTCTACGCTGCTGGGTTCACAAAAACAGAGCCTTTGGTGTTCTCTTGAGCAACTCTTGTACTAAACATCTGTTGGCTTGTGGAGGTAAAGATAGAAAAACAAATGTGGGACACAGAGAAAATCAACAGGTGCTGATACTGAGGACAGACAGGGTGAGAATCTACATTGTCTGAAACATGATGCATCATCACTAATATAGAACAACACAGCACATGTTAAGCCCATTTTTTTTCTGAGCAGGCTCAGCAGCTGAGCTTGTTGCAAGTTTAAATATTTTCAATGATACAGATCATATTGTTTATCCTGCTGTAATATTATTTACATGTGATAGTGATTTAATTGTAGAAAATATAACACATCTTTTAGTTGTTTATTCTAATATTAAGACACACACGCACGCATGCATATAAGCAGATGTGTTTGTGCTGGCCTGAATGCTTAGAAACTTCAATGGTAATCGACATCCAAAACAGTCTTTGAAAGCTTGTTTTTTTATTTGTTTGGGTGTTTTTTGAAGAGAGGAAGGGGACTGCACCAAAAAAGAAGCCAAACATGGATAAAGAGCGAGAAATGGAAGTCCTCTATGGAGTTTAATTGGTCTCAAAGCCCACGTGCGTAAAATCCGGGCAAATGCATGTAATACGAGCGCCCAGAACAGACGCCACAAGTGGAAAAGCAGCCTTGCGACTGAGCATTTCTGCTCTGCGTGCACAAATGTGCTCCTGCGAGCACCAGGCTCTGACAAGCACAAGCTCGACCCTCCCTACGCACTCGCAACTGTTTAACATTTGCTCGCTCGTCAAATTAACTTCTGAGACTTTGATAGTGGGGTTGGAAGAGTCAGTGGCTATTTTTTGGGACAGCCCTAGTGCTTTGTCTGCCCAGTCAACCACCCCTTCTCTCTGAAACTTTTCACTGAAGGATATATACATGATACTACTCTCTGCACTGGGAGGAAATGTGGGTTGTGAATGTAGTCAATTATGTTGGCAGTTGCATTTCTTATAAAAAGATATTTACAAGTGCGATGTGTTGTATACGAATATAATCTGGAGGAGACTGGGTTGGTTTTCTCTGGCTTGCATGTAGAGAATTGTGGCAGGTCATTTCAGGACAGAACAATAGAGAGCATAATAAACACAAATAAGATGGCAAATGAGACACAAAAGGAACAGACAGTTCCGAAGAACTTATAATTGGACATCGCTCTGCAGTGTGTGCAGTTATTTGAGGACTGGGTTTACAGAAACACTGAATCAGAGTTTTCTTTTGATCGCCTTACATACCTTAGAGCTGCATCTCATCTCCAAAGTTTCTCCTCCTCACTGACAGTGAGTCACCCCCAAAGTACCTTGACACAGGGAGTAAACAAGCCTGCCTCTGTTCATCATTGTAATCTTGTTTGCTCAGAGGGCAGTGCCTGTACAGGACAGCACACTGCCACAGGGATAAAGACCCGCGGTGGAGATATTGTGATCCCTGTTTTCACGTCTTTAAAGGAGATGGGGTTGTAGTGGCCTCACAGCTCGGCATGTGTGCACACAAGTCTGTGTGACGTCACTGGAGATGAAGGGTGACCCACAAAGCTGCATCGCAGAAACTGTGGGAGGCACGAGTGAAAGTGAAAATGAAAAAGAACAAAGAAAAAAAAAAAGACTACAATTCATGCTCTGCCAGCTGTGTTGATAAGATTTAAAAAGATAGTTCAAACTATTTGATATGGGGTTGTATGAGGTACTTATCCATAGCCAGTGTATTTCTTACATTAGATGCACCAGCATGGAAGCTAAGCACTACGCTGCTGTGGACAGGGACATGTGTGGACAGGTTGCTTAAGCAAAGGTCCCCCTAAAACAGTGTATCTGTTTAAGTATACACTATTTTTTAGAATATTTTCAGCCTTTTCAGACAGCCTTTTCTGATGGGAAACTGCTGTTATATAAGCCAAATATTGCCCTCTCCAAACTGACCAAACTCCATAAACAAAACCTGTCATTTTACCTTGCAGAACACAAGAGTTGCTGGTTTACTGCTGCCTTGACCTGTTAGTTTGTTCGGCTTATTAAAGTGACTTTTGTGAATCCGGACAATCCTTTTAAAATAGTGAAGCTGCACAATAACACGAACAAACTAACAGGTCAAGGCGCTGGTAGACCAGCATTTCCCATGTCCTGTGAGTTAACCTTACTTACAGTATTTTGTCAGTGGAGTCTGGTTGGTTTGGAGAGAGGCTTATATAATGATGGCTTCCCATCAGAAAAGGTTGTCTGATAGCAAGGTAAAGTGGTGAAAATATTATGAATAAAGCATACACTTATATCAATTTCTAGACTAGCTAGAATACGTTTTGTTGCTGACCCTGTCCACAACAGTACATTGTTTAGTTTCCTAAACCAGTACTGCTGCTGCTTCTCCAAACTGGACATGTGTCAGCTGGCATCTGCCGTAGTTAATACACTGATATCTCATACAACCCCACATTCTGAAATAACCTAAGTTATGCCTTTAAATTGGCCTTTAGCTTGGAAAACAGAAGTATATACAGAAAGTTTGTGTGTATTTTACTTACCTTTTTGTAAAAAAAACAACAACAAAAAAACTAACCTCTGGCTGTTGTAATTTGAAATGACTGCCTCCACATGGGGGGAGTTTACCTTTCAAAGTGATCTCTGGGGTGCATAATTACTCTCCCAGTATGCAGCCATCAAAAGCAGAAAGAGAGGATTGCAATTGTGTCACAACAGAATAACTCATCCACCAACACCGCAGCTGTTACAGAGTCTGGGTTTTACAAAGGTGCAGCATGTCTCCACCCCAGACTTGATTCAAACTCTTTGGTGTGAAGAACGGCGGGCGGGGGTGTTGTGATGGTAGATAGGCGGTTGGAATCACATGGGAATTATGAGCGAGTTTTTCTTGCAAAAATAGAACTGTAAAAAAAATGATAAAACACACATCTTAGTCTCAAGTTACAGCTTTAGTGGGAGTCATCTTTTTTTTTTTGTTTCGTGTTCGTTTCACTGTCGGGCGTCAATCCCTCCACCTTGTAACATTTATAGTTCACTGTCACTCAGTATTGTCAGTGCATCGCAGAATAAAACCTTATTATGGACAACACAACAATGCTTCTGGGTGACAGCGAAGGGTGAAAGACCGTGTATGGCAAATAGACAGGAGGAAGATCTCAAGAAATGAGTAGAAATGGAATGACGGCATGCTGAGTCTAGAAATCATACCTCTTTATTTCATAGAATTATATCCCTCAGCACCTTCAAAATCCAGTCAGTTGTTTTGCAAACAGTGGAAATTCAACCTGAAAACTGTTTTTGGTTTTTACAATTTAAAGGAAAGGGAGTTGGAGGACGCGGCAAAATAGCAGTTACATTTTGCAGTTATGATACCTAAAGATGTACTGTACACTGGCACTTATATATCTTCACTCTTTGACCAGTGGAAGGCTCTTCCTTCGCTGGAGGTACAGGAACTGGAAATCTTTAAAAAACACTTGAATTTTAATGAACTTAAATGTAAGGTTTTCAGCCTTTGAAACATGCTTGGATTCAATGTGATTGGATTTCAATAAAGTGCTTAAAACTGCTTGAAATTTTAATTGCATTACTTTCCTACTAAATCTCTGTCTGAATATTTGGCTTTTTAGATAAAGAAAGAAAACAAGTTTGAAAGAGCATAATTGACATTTTGCTAAGCCCCTCCTCTGAATTGCAACTGTCCAATCTTACCATAGCTGTAAGGTGCTGGAACAGCTTGACAGTGCCTGAAATGTGCTTGAATTTGACTTTGGAAAAGGTGTAGGAACCCTTTTCCTCGGAGCAGATGGTGAGCCTGGTGGAGACCTAGATTTACCCTCTGCAGATGTACGGCACAGAGGAGCACGGTTGTTGTGAGGCAGGCTGGGGAAACAGTTGCTAGGCACTGCAGTGGCATTTATTTTGTAGCAGGAGACTTTGATTTGATTTAGAGTTGAGATTTCATTTCAAATATGTAAAAAAAAAAAAAAAAAAAAAAAAAAAAAAAAAAAAAAAAAAAAAAAAGTTTGAATAAGTAAGACAATAAAAAACAAGACTAACAAATGAACTTCACAGCAAACGTTCAGCTAATTCACAATAAATAATTCATGTCTGGAAAGGAGTAGGAAGAAGTGAATACTTATCAAGTGCTACCCCCTTTTTTCATCAATAAACTTTGTGCGAAGCATGAATATTTCAGCTTTTTTCGCCAGTTATAACCATACACAGCACGATGAAATCAAACAAATGTGAATATTCATTTACAGCAGGACCACATAATCACAATAAAACAAACAAAATCGACCTACACATCCTGTGCCCTGTCTTACTATGTCTGGTCCACTCTCCGATCATTCATCCCAAATCAGTTCAGTATGTTATTTACCCTACTTTTTTCATTAAAGTTGTTCCTAATTCCTTTCATTGTAATATAATGACTTTTAGCATTAGTCCTCACTAACTGCCTCTTGAACATAGAAATTACTCTCAAAATGTGTTGACCTTCTTTCATTTGAAACAGCTTTTGGATACAACTGGGTATTTATATGATTATATATAATTATATATAATTTATTTCTTAGATTTCTTGCCTTACACATGATCAGACCCACTGCTTTTAATTCGATGAAGAGTGGGTTTGTTTGGTCCTCTGTGAGTGCTTTTGTTTACAGTTCTTGTGGATGGATGGACGGCATGTGAAAGCACGAGGGATCCAGCGTTACCCTCCTTATTCATTCACAAAAAGGCTTTCTGATATAAAAGATGCTTTTATATATTTGGCTTCAGTGATTTTCAGGCTGCAAGGTTTTCTATCTAGCAAACATGATTTTTTGTTTTTATTTGTGGAGCTTTTAAGGAGGGAAGAGTTCCTCTTTGACATTAAGCTTGTTTTTGCCTCGTTGCTGCAGTCTATCACATTCAGTCAAAGAAGTCAGTAGGCGTTATTTTAATATCAGTGGCCTTTGCACAGTCGACTATTAACTCTGCAGCCTTAGACTGTAGGCTAATAAGGCCTCTAATGAGTGAAATTATATAATTATATTGCAAGTCTTCTGTCTTATAAAATGCATCCATTGCTCCCTACATAGCACAGAAATATAATACATTATTAAGCAATACTCGCTTTAATTATATTCCTTTTGCAAGAGGAAATGGATTTCCATAAACTAAAGCCACTTTAGACACAAAATATTCTAAATGAGCCAAATTGCAAGAGCAAGATACATGTTTCTTAGCTTTAATGAAGGTTCATGATATCAGTTTCTTATATGGCTGGTACATGGGCAACTCATGCAGCTTATTATTACAAAATAATAACTCCCATGGAGACCGTACGGAGCCAGGACGATAGCCTACTATTATGAGCTATGGTTACATTACAGTAGTTTATACATGGCAGCCTTTAGTGTTTAGCGATTGCAAATGTTGTGAAGCATAGTTGGTTACACAGCAAAGCTAGCTGTCTCAAGAAAAATAATGGTAACATGTCTTTCAGGATGGTAACAAGGATAACATTTTGGATACACTGTTAAAGTAAAGGTGATTTGGAAATCACTCACCACCCAGTGAGTGATAATGTATGTTTGTCTTTGAGGTGGTTTGCCAAGTTGAAAGTGTTTCCTTTGAAAAGTTTTCACAAAGTACTTCCATACACAACTTACCGTTTTTCTCTTCAAGGCAGAATTGTTGCATCTTCAATGTATTGTTGTTCTTTCGTGCTGGTAGGCGTTCATTCTACATCCTTTTGGCATTTAATGGCAGACCTAGAACAACTGTAGGCATATATGCTGCTGACCCTGTCAGGATCTAAATATCAGATTATTATGCCTGATAGTGCAATTGTGATATGATTTACAGTAGGGGAATGATTATTTTACATCATTATTTGTATCTTCATTGAAAAGACATATCAAAAAGATCATGGTGGGATTTTTGTGGGGATCTGTACCAAATAAAAATGTTTTCTAAAGTGTGTAGAACATATTGTGTTGGTCAGGACATCTCTGCAAGGCAAGGCAAGGAAAGGGCAAGTTTAATATATCACCGTTCAGACACAGGGCAATTCAAAGTGCTTTACAGGAGCATAGAATTAGGTCAATAGTTAAAAGATAGTAGAAACTGCATTTAAAAGACAATTAAAACAAAACGCAAAAGCAAACAAATAAATAGTTGCTGATGTTATTAGGGTGGCAACTATTTTAACTTTCATTGAGACAGTCATGAATCATGTTGAATGATGTTGCATTGCAGCAGAAGTTGAACCTGGTTCAACTTTTTTGCTGGACAACTCTGCATTACTTAATAAAACTGCCCAGTGTGGGCACCGCCACTGCATCGAGAGAGAGGCTCCATCCAAAAGAAGAGGAGAGCTGCGTTTCTTCATGCAGGGTTCAAGTTGTTCTGAATGCAGCCATAGTCTTGTTAGCCAGTACAGCTTCTGTTTAGCATTTTACAGCCACCACCATCAAACCACAGGCTTGTGTGTGTGTGTGGTGTAAAGCGTGCATTGAAGACACACATAATACAAAGCGTTGTGAAATCACACCAAGTTCAGTGTGGAAAGTGGTGCGCGTATTATTTTTGTGTCTCCCCCCATCATTTATACATCTGGGCCTGGCTGACATATCTGGGGCTTTGCTTTCTGCCTCGCTGCCTGTCAGGGAGGAGAAACACTGTTTTGATTGGCAGGTTAAACTCTTCAAGGTCAGCTTGCTCTGCAGCTCACCCTCTCAGTGTAGATTACTGTGGTAATATCTCTCCTGTCGAGTGTCTCCCATCCCCCCGTCGACCGCTTCTCAGTCTACACTCAGATCTAAAGATTGTGTCCTTGCCTCCTCATCATGTCATTACATAAGCTACTGCACAGGTTGTTGAGCATGGAGATTGTGCTGCATGTTATATTTGCCATATCTGGGATGCTGAGAGAGAAATGAATGTCATTCCCGCCAGTGATATCACTTGGTCCGGTTGGAGACGGGGAATGGGATGTGGTTAGATGATTGTAGCCTCAGAAATTGGCCAACATCTGGTTGGTGTCCATATTCTTCACAGAGATTGCATGTTTAAGTTGGTATTTGCCCAAGATTCTGTTTAAATAGTCTGTGCCTAAAAGGATAGTTTGGATTTTTTGATGTGGGGTTTTATGTATCGACTAATGCATAGTCAATGTATTACCTACATTAGATGGCGGTGGGCATAACCTCAGTTTGGAGAAGCAAGTGGTGTGCACTATTGACAGGGTGTGCAGCAAAGTGTATTTAAGCCACCTAAATGTCTTTACGTTGCTGTCAGACAGCCTTTTCTGGCAGGAAATCGCTGTTACATAACCTGTTATATTGCTCTCTCCCAAACAACGGAACTCCTTTGGGAAAAACAGTAATTTTACCTCACAGACCACAGGAGTTGCTCGTTTTCTTCCACATTGATCAATTAGTTTGTTTGTGTTATTGTGTGACTTTGGTGAATCCAAGCTAACTCTTCAAAACAATGAAGTCTGGGGCTGCCATGCTAATGATTATTTTCATTATTGATCAATTGATCAGTTGTCAATGGTCCATAAAATGTTAGAAAAGAATATCATCCTCAAATGTCTCAAAGTATTCATTTGAGAAGCTGCGATCAAAGAATGTGGACATTCTTTTCTTTGAAAAATGGCTCAAAATGATCAATTGATATTCAAAATAGTTGCCAATTAATTTAGCCTAACAGCTGACAACTAATCAATTAATCAAATCACTGCAGCTCTAATCTACTGAGGAAATGTGTAACTTCATGTGTGAATGATTAAGCTACTGTATAGTGTTTTGCATTGAGGGAGACATAAGAGAGCAAAAGAGAGGTGGGCAAATACCTCCAGAGTGGTATTTAGATGAAGAATTGCCATAATGAGTCCAGCATTTTGTGACAAAAAGTGGTAAAAAGTGATGAGCAGAAGGATTGGAGAGGAAAATGTGAAAACACAGCAGGAAACAGGAACTGTGTTCTATGAAGCCTCACAAAAGAACTTGTGCAGATGGCTGCTGAAAGCCACAAAGGCAAATCCTGAGTTGCTAGCGACTAATATCACGATGACATGCTCATTGTGTTCCGATCATGCTATTTGTTATGCATGCATATTTAGCAGCGCATTTGAAATGATGACGCGTCATTAATTCGTGCACAAGATTGCAGTGGGACTTGCTGTCACCACAGCCTGCACTCTGTGCATGTGATTTACATGTGAGAGCAGCTGGAAAGTGTGTGAAAGTGTCGAGAGCAGCTCATCAGTCCCCAGTGGGACCCAATATACAACTAATATATGGTGTTATTAGGAAAAATGAAAAGGGCTGCCTCGTGTTAACACCCTCGCACGAGCACAAAATGTTCCTCTGGTTTTTAACTAAAATTCAAGGATGCATTATTAATTCTTTTCACATGGAAAAAACGTTGCACTTAGCTGCCAGTTTGTTTTATTATGTTAAATGTAACTGGAATGCCACTGAGTGACACAGAAATATAGCCTAATCTATTATGAACTACTATAATGTTTCACAATAGAGGGTGTAATTTTAAACTAATATTCTGATGTGACTGTGTAGGGGCAGTAAAAAAAAAAATCACATAAGGCATTTGAATATGGTTTAATGTGTCTAGTGCGATGTAAAATGGCATTTATTTACCTTTTCACTTTCCATTCTAATTTTGCATTCTGATAAGGCTTGACAGGAGCATTGAAATGTGAATGAATGCGCTGTCTGGGAATATTTTTCCTTTATATTCCTGCCAAGTAGAGTTAATGGCTTTTAATCTGTGCATCAGTTGGCCGGTAAATACACTTTTCACAGTATGAGGCTGGAGAATGAATGGCAGTCATCAGGAGCAGTACCACATTCACACAGCTATAGTGCAGGGGGGTGTTTATAGTCTCATCTTCTCCTGTGCTGGCAGATTACTTTTCACAACTAGTTGTAGTTCCTTAGAACAGGAATGTTGGTAGATTTTGGTCAAGTCAGTCCGTCTGTACCCATCCAACATCTGCTTAGATGTGGAATTTGTCTCTAGATTGCCATGAACATGGACATCCATGGTGTGGGGCTGAGCAATATGTAATATAATAATGCACAATAAATCTAATGGACAGACTGCTATGAAACTTATTGAAAACTGGTGCTCTCCAGAGGATGAACTTTTTCCATTTTCCATAACTTTGTAGTAGTGTCTGCATTATAGCTAATGACAAAATACTTTCAGAGCAAGGCAGATTATTTTGTTTCCAAACCGAATTTATTATGTGCTATTTTTCTACTGCCCTGACATAGAAAATAATTGTACTTAATGTGTTTATTTTATGTGTAAATGGATTTAATTGTGCACAGGCTAAAGCATCTATTAGAGGTTTGCATCATTAGTTGCTTAGTGTACAAACATACCCAAAAGATATTTGTGTTTTAATGCCATAAAACAGAAAATGAACAAATTCTCATGCTGTCAATCAACTAATTGATTAATTGCATCCCACTAAAATCAGCTCATGTTAACAGCATTTAAAAGACTTTATGGTTCATGAGTAGCGTTGTGAAAGAAATGTAGGGCAGTAGTAGTCAGCGTAGACGGCACCCAGACCTTCACACTCCCTACCAAGGCTGTACTGGAAATCTTCCCACACCTCCACAACAGGCAGCATCTGCTGGGAGGAGATCCCCAGCTGCTCTCTGTACTGGTTTTCCAACACATGGCTGTTCTCCAGTGGCCGTTCACTGAGTATGGCCAATTGTCTGTGAAAACAGTCCATCGATAATGGATATCTGCCACCCCACCACTGACATGCACAGATTACTGAG
The DNA here is from genome assembly GCA_027495735.1 of Lutjanus campechanus. Lineage (NCBI taxonomy): Eukaryota > Metazoa > Chordata > Actinopteri > Lutjaniformes > Lutjanidae > Lutjanus > Lutjanus campechanus. The sequence continues at coordinate 2,345 of JAJHUR010088991.1, read as the reverse complement.
CTGATGGAACAGTCAGCAGGGGCAAAAGAAGTAGGCTTATTTATCAGTGCCGTGCTTCCCAGAGCTACAGTTGTTTGAGCCCATTGTGCACTCCGATTATTCTGAGATTTCAAATGCAAAGCAAGTGTGCTTTTCTTTGTCTTATGTACCTGCAGTTTATTCTTCTCGGCGTAGTTTTAGAACAGATATTGTCACAGTTAATTCCCGAATAGATAAAGAGCAACAACCGTTCTGTCCGTTTTGGTTTGATCGGCTTTTTTCCTCTATATTTTTACATTTTAGTCGAGCAGATGACAATGAAACAAAGATATTTTTTTCAAAAGAAGCCCTGCAAGTATCTGCAGGGACACCTGGAGCATGCTGGGAAAACTAGCATAAGATAGACTACTGTTTTTCATCTGTTTGTACAAACATGGTCTTTCTTTTCTTTTTCATCTCCTCTAGATCTGAGTGACTGCCGAAGAGTGCGGAGGAAGCATTTAAAGAGACACTGTAGCGTTGAGTTAAAGGTTAGTTCATATTCCTTTATACCAGCTGAAACACAAAGCACCAAACAGCTATTTTTACTGAATGCCATATGTTTTACTGCCTTGCTGCTTACCTTTAAACAAGCGCAAGAATTCTTTTCTTGGTATGTTTTCTACATCTTAGTACTTCAGTTCATGCCTTTTTGTGTAAAAATGGTGGCTCTTGTGCTGTGTTATATTTATTTTCCATTTTTCTATAATGTTTTCTCCCATCGCTTGATATAACATGCTATTTTCCCGATGGAGGTAATTTCAGATTCATTTAAAACTATTTTATTGTCGTGTTTCATTGCTCTTTGATGGTGGATATTATGTTGTTCATGTTTTAGAGTTCATTGAGAATTCATTAGGACATAAATTTAATGGACTATAAAATGTATTTGCCCCTGTGGAATATCATTTTCTTCCAATACAGAGTAACTAAAATGCTTTCTAGGCGTGTTAAAATATTGTGTTATATATTATGAGAATATATTCCTCAGATGGTAGGCATGAGGATGGAAGATGATGCGTCATAACCTTTTCTATACAGTCCACTTGGGTAAAAACGCGTGTTCAGAGGAAGTTATTTTCTCGGTGTGGAGTTACTGAAGCTGCTCTTTGCATATTTTGCTGCTTTGATTACAGCTTGTTTTACTGGAACATTCTCAGCCCAAACCCAAAGTGTACTGTAAACTCACAAAGAGGCTGACGCTGTGAATATATGAATAGACAATTTGCGAGTCTGCTATGACCCTTGTGGACGCTGCTGCTGCTCGGAGGACTAATTTGCGGATGCACCCACTGTTTAGATGAAGTGTACAGAAAACCAGCGAGCTGTCAGTTATGCAGATAGTGTAGCCTTGACATCGTGATGATGGATTACTTATAGGTCCTGTCTTGTAAGCCTGTTTGGGCCGGGCACATTGCTTGTGCATGACAAAATAATAAAAAATCATTAATGAATTCATTCATTCGTATAGGTCCAGTACATATGGGTTGAATAATGTCTTATTGATTTTGTATTATAACAGAGGGGGATGTAATCAAACGATGAGTGTACACTGCATCCACCTGTCATCGTACAAGCCGTGTAATCAGGAGGAAAAGAAAAACAAGATAAATCGTGTTGTCTGGGAATCTGATGGAAACTCTTTCTCGTACTGAATACTGAGTACAGAGGAAAACTTGAGACTTTGTTGTGTCAAATCATCACAGTACAAATATAATTAGGTTTACCTTATCTGCTTCCTTGATTTTTTGGAGATATATGAAATTTGATACCAGCAACATGTTTCAAACAAGTTGTGACAGGGGCAACGAAAGACTGGGAAAGTTGTGTAATGCTCTAAAAACGCCTCAGTGCGAAATGTGAAACGCAGTTTGTTTGCAAGTGATTTCATTGTTTTTATTTACATTTCACACAGTGTCCCAACTTGTTTGCAGTTGGGGTTAGATCGCTAAAGACAACACTAATCGATTTTCAGAGAGAAGTAGAGTTTAAAAACAAATAATAAAATGAAATAATTGATCATTTATCGGCAGAAAATTAATTGGAAACTACTGTAAGCAGTTGCTTCTCAGATGTGTATTCTTTGTTTTTTTGGTCTTCTATGACAGTAAATCTTTTGGTTTGTGACTGTTGATAAGGCAGCAGTGATGAAAATAATCTTAATTGAAACAACAGAAGTTTGTTAATTCCATAATTTGATTATGTTTCACAGTTTAATACCTCAAAGTAATAGTACTTTACAGTGTGGCACAGCAGAGACTTTATTCATGCTGACTCTGACATATGGGTTTTGATATAACCTGGTGGTTTCATTTGTATTTTGTCAT